>JAUYWG010000021.1:633071-661636 GCA_034779775.1 Enteromius afrohamiltoni | reverse complement strand
AGTGTGTATACACTGTAGTGCTGGTAAGGATTGCATACAACTTCATGTCTTAAATGGGCGAACTAACCCTTTAAAAAAACATACTAAACAGTGTTTGGTGAAATCCAAAATCATAGTTTACTGTAAGGGGTAGGTTTAGGTGTAGGGTACGTGGTCTCTCCTCTCTCTCTCTCTCCTCCTCAAGACAATTTTCCAAGGTGGGGCTGCCACGAGGAGCATTAGGTCGGCAAACCAGGTCCGGGTGGACCAGTACGGCGATACTAGCAGAACCTGCTTCTCATCCTCCCTGTCCCTGAAATATGAACAGTGCACAGCGATTTCAGCCACGTGTGACTCCACAGGAGCAGATGGAGGGCAAGTTGCGACATGCGGCGGGAACGTAGACCACCCTGATGGTTGTTGTATGCAACGGCTGCAGTGTTGTGCAAATGCTTGTGGAGCAACATTGGTCGAAAGCGACAAAGAGCCAGAAGCTCGGCCAGCAACTCGAGGCAATTGATATGCCACAGCAGTCGAAACACCTGTCCAGGGGCTACTTACCCGTTGCATACAACACCCCAACCCTTGGTGGAGGCATCCATGTGCACCACAGTATGCCTGGACACTTGTCCTAGAGGTACTCCAGCCTGTAGGAAGGCAAGGTCTGACCACTGGCTGAACATGCGGCGACACTCTGGGGAAACGCCAATCCGGAGAGTACCGCTGTGCTTTCCCATTTCAGGACTCGGTTGTGTAACCAACGCTGAAGCGGTCTCATAGGAAGGAGCCCCAGCAGCGTAACTGCGGCTGCCATATGCAGGCGGGGCGCTTGGGAGCTTGGCATACTCGCGGCACAGTAGTACGTGACTAATGGCCTCAGCCTGCTGCTGGACTGCTGAGAACTTCTGGGCAAAGTCCTCAACAGTGTCACCGAAGAGGCCAACCTGTGAGATGGGCGCGTCAAGGCCTTTGCCAACGTTGACCATCTCAGCGAGGTTGAGCCAGAGGTGTCGCTCCTGAGCCACTACTGTGGACATTACCTGACCAATGGCACGTGCTGCGACCTTTGTCATCCGAAGAGCGAAGTCGGTTGCGGCACGGAGCTCCTGCATAACACCTTGGTCAGATCCACCCTCGTGCAGATGTTTAAGTGCTTTGGCCTGGTACACTTGAAGTGTGGCCATCACATGCAGAGAGGTAGCAGCCTGTCCAGCGGCATAATAAGCCTGGCCCGCGAGAGCGGACTAGGTCTTACATGCCTTGGACGGGAGACACTGCGGTCCACAACAGGCGGCAGTGACGTGCAGTCACAGGTGCACCGCAACAGCGCACTTGACCTGGGGGATCACCACGTGCCCCCTGAATGCCCCTCCATCAAGGGTGGAGAGAGGAGAGGAGCTGGTGGCCAGGCGTGACGGAGCAACTCAAACTTTTGTATATGTAAGTGCATTGCTATATAATATATACATCATAGTTAACTATACTAAATTAATTTGAAAATAAATAAATAAATAAATAACATACAGCACATACAGCAGAATTGCTAACAAAAATATATTTGAGACATGACTTGAAAGACTCAGCCTTGGAAGAATGAGTGAATGACTTGAAAGGACTTGTCAAAGCTCGTGAACATATTGTGCTGTTGATGTGAATGACACCACAGCTAAGATCAGCAACAATAAAGTATTTTGATTAAAAGTACCAGACCTTTTCTTCACTCATGCCTTCACAACATCACGGGTACTTGAGAAAGAGCAAACAGCTTCCAGCAAGAGCATTGACCTCCGATACAGTGTGAATACAGAATTGTGATTCATGCAGCGACAACCATGTCAAATATCCGCTAAAATTAAATTCTGTTAATTTATTATTATTTATTTATTAAAACAAGAGTGCCATGCGCTCGCAAAACCAAGCTGCTCCTAAGAGACTCGCCAACCCGATTACACATTTCAGCATGCTCTGTAAACTCCTGGACCTCTCACAACAAATCAGCAATTAGAGAACTGGATCCAGAAGCTCTGTGACATTCAGCATCTGAATTAAATCATATGGCCTTGCAGCACTTAGAGAGGCAGAGAAGGGGGACAGATAGAGACCCTACAGATGAGCGGGGATGGTTAAACGAGGTTAAGACACCATCATGCCCCATTTACATGACATTATGCAGACCTGCGGATGTCTATCAATGAGCCTATTCACTAAACAAGCCCTGCAATTAGCCATCGACACATCCCCCTCACACACAGCCTGTCACATTTCATTACAGCTCTCATCTGAAACAAAAGCATTAGCTGACACACTCATCATGTCCTGTGTGTCTGTGTGTGTGTGTGTGTCGCGAGAGAACATGAGGCTTGTGTTCAGTCAGTGGATAAGAGAAAGAGTTTATCTCAGTGTGGAGTTCACATAGGATACAAACAGAAACACTCAGCAGTCTGAAGAACTGCACTTCATATCTCCACAATTAGAAATCTCAGATGAAAACTTCAGACCTTTAGCTCTGCATTCAATAATTAGAAGCAGAACTTGACATCTTCTTTTAATCTAGTTCTTTTGCATAATCTAGTAAACTGCCTTACTGCCTACATCGAGAGCAGCGTCTAAACCATCATGACCTCAGATGACTGATCTGTAATGTTTTATATTTTGCCTTTGAGAGATACATTTTATAATTGATTTCAATAGAATGTGACTTTGACACATAAGGATATATTTAGCTTTCTGTTGGTTAAAGTGAATTTAACTTGAAAAGGAGCTACATCTGCAGGCCCGTTGCCAGGGGGGGTTCGGGTGAATTTTTTGTTATTATTATTATTATTTTATTTTTATTTTTTTGAGACAGATTAAAATTGTTGGGCATTATTTAAAATAAAATTTTATTTTTGGAGTGAAAAAAGTTGCACATGATCTTGATAAGCAATTTGACAACATTGTAGTAAATATTTTCGGTTCATCAAAAGCATACATCAAAAGCATATGAAATGAAAAATGAGTAAATACTCAAATACAAAATACTTTTTTACAGACCGATATTTTATGGTGGGTCACTGTGGGATAACGTGCGGCAATACCTTTAAAAACATAAAAACAAACCAGTTTTCAGCTTACTCTTTTGATGCATTCTGTGTATTATCTAAAAGTGAATTACAAATCACTTTTTTTTTAATTATTATTAAAAACATTTATCAAGTGATGCTTTCAGAAAAAAATTCTGCTAAAAGCAAGTAAAAGTAAGTGAGATTTAAATATTTAATCTGTGTTAATAATCAGATAGGGATTGTTAATTAACTGAATGAATGAATAAATAAATTTTTACACTCAAGTCGGTATAACTGCACACTACGAATGATTAGTTCAGCATTAGTAAATACTCAATAGCAATAGTAAATAAATTGTTCCAACATCATTACGCGTTTACAATTGCATCTATAAATACCTTGCTCTTAATAATTAATAATAATTGTAATTTAATTGCAATAATTTAATAATTTCCTTTTCATACTTTATTAATAATCAGTTTATCGTTTTTTAAAATTATTACTTTATTTACAAACCAGTTATTTAGGAATTGTCAGTGTTTAATAAGATAATTTAGAAAGACTAAGTAAATGTTCATTATTCAAATGTACATTAATTCATCTTTTTATTTAAACACATGATAATAATAATGCTTTATTAACACATGTTCCTGCTGTAATTCATGATTATTTCAGGTAGTTATAAAGCATTTAGTAGTTGCCAGACGTCTGATTTTGTGAGGACTAGATATGCCTTGTAAAGCGTTTATAAATCAGATGTAATGGCTCATTTATATTCTAAACAGAAAAGTTAAACAAACACAACAAAGAGGGATTCAGAAAACAGAAATATGTTTTGAAGTTGTAAAAAATGAGAGAATTTCAGTTACCTTTAATAGGTTGCCTATCTTCTGAAACCACTATTACTTCAGGAATGCAACAATGATGCATTAAAACACAGCGCTTCCCTTTATCAGTTGGATCAAAGAGCATTTCTTGTCACTTAGAAACTTTGCAATGGCATCTCAAAAATCTGTTGAGTTTGATTGTCCCTTTTAATCAGCATCTTGCATAATAACCAACTAAATCAAAGCAAAGTGGTGCGTTTCTCCCCAGCTAACTTTAATGACCAGGTAAATATTGAATAAGGAGAGAAGTCCTGAACATCCATTCTAAGCCCTGACCTGTCTATCTTGCTTACGGATAACACCCAGCAAATGGAAGATAATTATCATTTCAAGGTGATTGGTAATCATGGCTGACAGCTTTCTCCTGGTAAGCGGCATCGTGATGTCTCATTTACATGCGGTGAGTTCCATGCGATCTGTGATTCACCGGTGAGAGTGGAATCCTCATGCCAACAGATGTGATACTGATATATCAACATTATTTACTTTTCCTTGTTTCAGGCGACTGTGGTGAGATAGATCTGTCAGACACACGCAGGATGTTTTGAGTGCATTCATACATCATACAGATTAAAATACACTAAGAATCGCATGACAGGGTCTGTGTAACTGATGCTTGAAAAGCAGATTAAAGTGTCGTGCATGGGTCGGTTTACTCAAAAAAGAAAGGGGAAAAAATTGGTGGAATACTCTTGTATGATGAGAATGTTTTTCATTTATAACGTAACCTTAATTTTTAAGTTAATGTATTAAATACGTTTTGTATATTAAACACATGTTGACACTAGTTTGGTGTCATGTGGCATGACCGATATGCAAAAATATAGACAAATATCAAATATCAAAGTTAGAAAAAACAACAACAACAACAAAAAAAAACCAGATAATTTGACTAAGCAATATTAGCTCAGATGTAAAATGTCATGTGGTGCAACTGCCCAAAAATGCATGCTTTTTGTTTGTTTGTTTGTTTGTTTGTTTTTTAATTGTTGAAAGTATTTTAAAATTTTCAAACATGTTTAAAAATATATTCAAAATAAACCAATTATTAATAAAATACAAATGATGATGATGACGATAATAATAATAATTTATAAAGTAAACAGAATGCTCTAGTAAAAAAAATAATATATATATATATATCAACAAAGTTCCTCTTCAAATTTGTACATTTTTAATACCTTACCTAATATAATACCTTATTCGAATAAAACCACATTTAGGAAAACCTGTAATATATACAGTATATATATATATATATACATAAATTCACACACTAATTAATATGCTTAATGATTTGTTAAATATGACTTTTACCTTTTTCAGTTAAATTAAAGTTAAAAGTATTTAAAACGTTAAAACAATATGAAACAACCTGCTACAGAGAGTACTTCAATAACCTTTTAACATAAAAAAGTGCAGTGAACAATGTTTTAGTAGTTTAACAGTTTTCTTTTTTTTTTAATTTAAAAAATTCTGATCTCAATTAAATATATGGTAAAGTGAAAAAAAGTATTTACAGTATTCATGGTCCAGAGCAACACAATCAAGAGGCGATTTGCTGATTTTGCACATATAAATAAGCAAACAAATCTCTGAGGAATCTTAATGAGACGGAAGAAATAGAAGCGACTACTTTTGAGCGCAATCCTTTCAAAGTGCTTCTATTGTACGTTGACAGTTAATTTTCATCACTGGAAGCAGAATAAACTCCTTCATGTTGTCTCCATAATCAAAAGAATATCACACTGTCAAACCTTAATCAAAGCACTCAAACCTAGCCCTGCACTTAGAAAGACGTGAGAACCATTTTCAACAACATCCCAAATGAAAATAAAACAGATGTGTATCTGTCCTAGTATGTATGTGTGTTACTGTGTAAAGAAATTACCGTTTTCTTTCTTTTAAGCACTACTTCACTGTCAACCCTTAAACAAAAGCTCTTAAAGAATCAGTCTAGGCACAGCAACACACACCTGCTTTTATTGTAAGAACTGACTTTCTTTGGAACACATCCTTAGGCAATTACAGCTAAATATGTACAGTATTGTGAGTAATGTGCTTAGTCTCTTCAAAGATGTACAAAGGTAACTTTTTTGCAATAACTGCCAAACGTACCAACAGTAAATATTTACATTAAGCTGTATAAAAAAAAGGCTGTAAAAAAAAAGACAGTCGCTGTCTCTCTGTAAATCCGCACCTGTTACATTTGCGAAGCACACTCTGACTTCACTCCTTATGTTTTTGTTTTGGTGGTTTATTGTGAGAAACACATATGCTATATTTTCCACTGAAGTAAATGTTAGAAGTCTCTACACTCTCTGATCTGTTTGTAGAGCATATTTAGTATGTATGCGTTTGATTTAAATTGCTTGCAACATTTATGTCTTAAAAATAGCTACAGATTATAGTTCTTGTGATGTAACCCATGCAATACGTTTCAAATTAAGTCAACAGCTAAATATTGACTCCAACTACATGTATATATATGCTAAAACCAATTTTGGACCCAGAAACCCAAGATGATGTAGTAAAGCTTCACTGCTAAGACTTGAAGAGTAAGACATTTTAGTTTTTTTTTTAATACTGATAAACTAGTAAACCGGTAAAAGTAAAAAAAAAAAGTACCAATAGTATCAATATCAATGTTTTTGATGATTAAATTGATCAAAATTCATATTTAGTCCATATTTACTTGTCAAAACCAATTTGGAGTATAAAACTGGTCTAAATGGTTTTACGGAAAAAACTGAAATGAGAGACATTTATCAGTACACAAATGGAAATACTGTGGTACAACAAATGTGGCAATATTTTGAAATATGTATTTAGTAATATTGCATAAATTTGGTCTAGACACACTATTTGAAAAAATTAAGATGCTCATCTTTATGCTGCTGGAAAATATTTGATTAAAAAAAAAAAGTGTGGCATTTTTTTAAATACATACTTGATAATATTTCAAAATGAACATTAAAAACACACAAGCACGCCTCCGCAGTCCCTATTTATTCTGCACATCCAATTTGGAGCATGAACCAGTACTAAATGTAGTAGTTTCACTCCTATGACTGAAAATACAGACACTTATCTTTATACTGTACTAATGTGTTGAAACAGACTACATACAAACATGGCACACAACAAAAGCACACAAATATCATTCCTCTGTCTTCCTCTATAATGGCTGCTGTAAGGTACAGCTACAGTACTACACACACTAATTCAAAGAGAATGGGAAAGTTCTCAAGACTACAAGGCATTTTCCCTAATATGAACTCATCTAAAATGAAGAGCCCACTGCATTTCATATGAAGACATAAGAGAAAAGTTTTATTTTACAGCAAAATATGTTCAACTAGCCCTTAAAACTCTTGGAGGAAGGGGTCATCTAACAATCCAAACATTATAGAGCATAAAAGATGAGGGCATGAATAGAAAACCGAGGCTAGTATATTCAACCACAGCAAGCTAAATCGAAGTCACAAAAACCGCAAAGGCTGCATACTTATTACCTGATTGTGTAACCATCAGGTAAAAGAGAAACATGTATTTTCCCCACTCCAAATATGCATAAGGGGCCGGCTGCACCAGCTGGATGTACACCCGGTCGTAAAATGCGTTTTAAATCCTGCGTAGAGTTTATACCCGTTGCACCATCTCGGCATAGTGTTACGTTTGAGACTAAATCTTACACCTAATCAGAGGTAGGTGTAAAGTAAAAATTAATGATTTGCTAAGACTTTTTTTTTTTAGGATTTGTGTCTGTTTGTTAATTATTACTGCAATTAAAAAATGACATATTTTTGAGTTATTAAACATTGTATGGTGAAAGTCGTTACCTTATAGTGCTATGCTGTTGTGTACCAACATTAACACAACATTTCCCCAAAATCCTATTTTATCGGAGATACAAGATTTATAACTTTGGGAGCAGGGAGATACGACATTATATGCTGTCATCGAAGCTAATGATTGCAGTTACATACATCTTCCTAAACTCTATTTTAAAAGTTAAAGCCATAAGTGATGCAATACCAAAATAAAAGATAAGACGCTGTATATAGGCGGACATTAATCTGCATGCAAAGAACAAAGAAAATTTAATTAAAATAGTTCAGTTTTGTGTTTAATGTCAAATTTGTTCAAAAAACCATCATATTGTTTTTTATTAAGATAATTAAGAAAAATGTTTGGAGTATTTTTTTTATTTGTTAAATATAAGTTTTTGCTTTATACAGTAGACCAAGTGGCCATCTGCAGACAATGATCACGTTAGCCTTCTCAAAACATCACAACTTGTCTAAAATAAAACTAGACATACCTACTAAAACGGTTCAAGTGTATAACAATGTTTAGATGTTAATAATGCTCTTAATAATAAATGTGGGATAAGTCTGTGTAGAGAGGCTGAAGTGCACTGAGCAGGACCCGGAGGCAATTACTTTAATTTTATCAAGAAACAAAATAGCATACGTCATTATTTAAATGTCAATCATTAAATACATCATTCAGAGCTGTAAAGAGTCTACTTTTATGTGTGTTTAGTGACAATATTTTTTTTTTTTCCCCTGTGGTGCTTTGTGAACTGTTTACCTGGTTTTGTTGATTGTTTGCTGCCTGCATAGATTCCTGCCTGAATTCTCGACCTCGATTCTGCCCTGTCTCGATTGTTCTGTTTTGCCGGTATTTAGCACTGCCTGTCTGGCCTTGATTAAAGTTTGCGTCCCCAATGTCACGCATGGGAAACTTGAAATTAAATTCAATTGAAGACACTACAGGTGAATAGGGTAAAAAATTTAACTTACAAATACGATCATGAAACTTTACCAGACTCACATGAATAGAAGTAAAAAAAATGTATTGCAGGCATTTTTTTGTAATTTTATGTTTAAATATGAAAAGAGGCAATAGCTTATTAAACATGTGGAAATTCTCTGGTACATCTGGTATATCTGAATATAGGATAAAGCCAGGTGCAAAAAAAATTTCATTTTGTTTATACAGAGGGATTTTAGGATATCTGCTTTCTTTACCTAGGACATCAAAATATACCATCCATAGCCTTAAAAAAATTTTGCCATATTTTTTCTTTAAAATGTCACATAAATTAGGGCAGGAATGATTTATTAACAAATCCCTCATATATTATAATATATAATATATTATAAATATGTTCAGAATACTAGTGAGAGTATAACTGGAAGGTTTGGTGTACATAGGTGCAACACAGGCTGAGATATTGGTACTGGAAAATGAAAGAAAAGCTCATTTTGAGAAAACATCAACATTTGAAGATTTAAATAGTGGAAGAAAGTTAAGGCCACAAGTAAACAAAATAATTTTAATATATATATATATATATTTTTTTTAAATCATTTTCTTTATTGTATTTCAAAATAACACATTTTGAAGAAGGACTAAACTAGCTCAAAATCCCAAAATTGACCACTGCATTTTTGCCTGCAGTGTCTTGCCTTAACTAAAAACACGAAAAGTTGTAGTTAATAGTTAACAAGTGTTAAAAATAGATGCTTTAAAAAAAAAGCATTAAATTCATTCATTAAATTTCTTCTCTCTCTCTCTCTCTCTCTCAAAACCATGAAATCAACAGTAATACAAACAGTACATTTCAAAGAAATTATAACAAGCTAAAAATCGCCTTTTTGTACTCTGAAAAAGACATCATACAAAAAACATAAATGCTGTACAGATATGCCTCCATTAGCTTCTTAGAAGGATAATTTGAGATATATGAAAATCTTTCCTCTCAAAATAGGAGATAACGCCGCAAGATGTTTTCTATGAAAATGTATGCATCTGTTGCTAAAGAGACTTTTAATGGCAGGGAGCCCTGTTCTCTTTGCACAGATTTTGATTTTTTTCTTGAGGCCCTGTAAGTCGTCTCAGTTCAGATCTCTGAAGTGCTATTTTTTTTCTCTATTTGCCCCAGTGTGAAGTTGCATCTCTTCAGACAGACGCAACGCCTGCGAATAAACACGACATCAGAAACTGCACAGTGATACACACATGATCACACCTCCAGGCTCCAACGAGACTGACTGAGAACACACACACATACATGCAGAGTCAGTGAGAATAAAAAAAAAGAAGTGTTTGAAAGTGCAAAGAAGAAAATAAAAAATAGAGAATAGAAGAGCATGAAAAATGCAGTGGGAAGCCATCTATTCTGAAGCTGAATAATGCATTCGCAGCCTCATGAAAGTGCACAGAGACATTAGCTCGTTGTTGGTAATAATGCTTCTTCTCTCTGTCTGTCTGTTGTCACAGATATTTATTAAAGACTGTGGTCATGGCCAGCTGCAGTGTATGCCATCGAATGCATTATGTATGAAACCCTGCTGAATTGTCGGGAAGAGCACAAAACTATCGCTTCAGCCATCTCACCAAAGGAAGGTCAAACTCTCTTTTGTGCGATGCCAGCATGGAGCAGTGTTGAGCAGAGAACCTCTACAATCATATTTATAAGATAGAATAACTGTGAGCTGAGTTTTATTGTTTTTTTATTCATTTTTGCAATATGGAACTATATAAAAGGAGTACAATGGCTGCAGGTATCGTTTTGCATTATATACTGTATTCTTTTTGAGCAAAATGCAGACTAATGTTTGTAATAAAAGAGATAAAAATCGAATACACTGACTAGATTAACTAACACTTAAAGGGACAATTCACAAAAAAAAAATATTTGATATAAATTATTCATCCCAAACTTAGATTTCCATTTGCTGAAAACTCTGTGCTTTGATTTGATTTGCTCTATATATGTGCAATGTTTAATGTAAATAAGGCTAATTTAACGTCATATGAAATGACTCATAATATACTTATACATAATATACTTAATACTTACTGTATTACTGTGTTCATAGTGAAACTTGTTAATTAGCACATTATTAGGAAATTTGCAAAGACTCATTAAAAGACATTATACTCACTGCTTCTGTAGGTGAGGCTGGATCATGAATGATTCATGTGAACATAAACGCATTTCGGTTGATCAAGGGCACGTTTCCCTTCAGAACCAAAGATAACGTTAATCCTCCGCGTCTTCAGTCACTCAGATGTCGGGGGTAAATGACTTCTGCTCTGTTCATTCAACAACAAAACACCTCAATCTCTTAGGAGTCCTGCTTGTCTCTGCATCTCGGTCTGATGACGGCTCACTCAGGGCAGGTCTGAGGTAAGACACCAGTTCAGTCTGTGTGACACGCTGCTGTCAATCAACTATTGTGGGAGTGACCGCTGTTGGTATGACACCACATGACATGCATTTGAGAATGGCTTGATTTCAGAAGGGGCAACTTATTCTTCTTTTAATTTAATAAAAATACTTAGGATGGTTGAGTACACACACTCCCAACACAGATTTTAATTTATCCTTTAAATTATTTATTTTTATTTTTATTTTACATTTTTATTTTAATTTTAATTTATTTTAAATTTTTTAAATTTGTATTTTTCATTTTATTTATCTAAACAGCTTGAAAAAGTGCATGTAACACCGTATGACCCCTTTAAGTTGTTTCTAATTTCTAAGTTGAATGAAAGTCTTATGGGTTTGGAAAGACAAGGGTAAGTAATTATTTTTGGATGAACAATTCATTTAACATCAGAAGCTTTTTATTAGGCCTAACTTCAAACGTTAAATTAATAATTAATTAACTTCCTCAGATAAAAAAAAGAAATTAGATTATGATTTTCTTTTTTTTTCTTTTTATTTAATTCTCACCATCATTTCATGTAAATATTAAATTTACTAATGTAAGCTAAATAATCAATTATTTATTAATATTCAATGAATTTTTAAATAGTCAGGCTCAAGACTATTAAAAAAAAAACTTCACTACTAAAATATATAAACATTTAGATGGGCAACAACACCATTCAACTTTAGACTTTAGAGAATCACATATTTTCTTAATCAGTTGCAATAAACCTTTTTTGAGAATATGAAGGGTACTTCAAAGGGAAGGAGTGTGTGAAATAATTTTTATAAGAGAGGTATGATAACAGCTACTTCTCCTGTTCGTTTGATAACAAGCCAGCACCAAGGTTTCTACAGTTCCAGCTTTCTCCTCGTTGAAAACAGTGAAAAAACACTCAAATCAAAATAGTCTTTAAATATTCATTAGACCCTCCAGCCCTCCAAAGACAGAGTTTAGAATTTTAAATAGACCAAAGCCATCCCTTTTAAATGATTACATTAAAGTATCAAATTAGTATCATACGCTGCAACATACACACTCTCTCTTTAATATTTCATGCTTTCTGCCATCAGTTAGATGATGATTTGTATATTTAGTGAGTTTCAGCTCTAAAGAGTGACATGACCATGCATGAAAAGTTCTCTCAAGAGATTTCCACAGCTCTGAGATGACTTTGATGATTGTGTGTGTGTGTGTGTGTGTGTGTGTGTGAGTGTGTGTGAGAGAGAGAGAGAGAGAGAGAGAGAGAGAGACAGAGAGAGAGAGAGAGAGAGAGAGAGAGAGAGAGAAAGACCTACATCTGATGATGCTATCTTTGAGGAAAGGTAAAGGGAACACAGACAGACTGCACTGACACATTGCCTAAATGGATGTTTCAAAGCAACACACACACACAGAACAAGTCCAAAGTAAAGCACTGCCAGTTAAATGGTGTATCTGGGCTGTAAATGTCATCCTACACCTTCATGAGCGATGAAAGAGAATGACTTGAAAGTCCATCCCGTTTATTCCCAGCACAGAGAAAGAGTGAGAAGTAGTTCACGTTGTCCATATCTCCATTTTTGTCTCATGAAAGGAAAACATGGCATTAAGGAAAGAGATGACGGACAGTGGCGTCAAAATTGAAGCCTATTAGAGGCAACTTCTGTCTTTATTTACTTTCATGTCATTTCAAACCCTTTATTCTATGGAGCACAAAATGAGAAGTTTAGTAGAATGATTACGCAGGCAAAACATTACCGTGTTATTGTCACAAGCCGCATCTCCATGGCTCTCTCCGGACAACAGCAGCGGGAACCATCACCAGAGTATTAGTGTTCCCACCTGGACTCATTTACCCATGTACCTTGGCTGATGCGATCCCAGGTGTTTCATTATCTCCACTATTAAAACACTGACTTTTCATGAATTAGATGTGAGAGAGGCCGTGTGCACTGTTTCATGTCAAGTCGGTACCAGTTTCACAGCCAGGAGTGCTGTATCAAGCTTAGTCGGTTCAGGTTTTGCAGCTGGAAGAGCTGTTGCTCGTCCTAGTGATCCCTGATCCGCTAGCGATGGGTTCCAGCATTACATTACAGTGAGAGGGGCTGTGTGATGTCCAGTCGGTCCCGGTGTCGCAACCCATCGAGCCAATGAAAGTCCTCGCGGTTCCTAGCCCGCAGGTAACGGGAGCCGTGTCAAGTCCAGTTGGTTCCAGTTTCTCAGCCTGTTGAGCTATATGAGGTCTGTGACCCAGACTCATGGTGGCCGGATCTGCCAGACCCAGTCTGTGATCTGGACCCAACATGGCCGTATCAGCCAGACTCCTTCTGTGATCCGGATTCAGCATGGCCCGGATCTGCCAGACCCAGTCTGTGATCCCAATCCTGAATGGCCGGATCCCCCAGACCCAGTCTGTGATCAGGACTCAGGTTGGCCGGATCCGCCCGAGCCGGTTGGTAATCCAGATTGGTTGATGTCAGAAGCGTCAGAGCCTGTGGTGAGACACCGACTCCCCGAGCTCCACGTTGACTGTGAGGTCCCAGGGTTAGAACCTCTGGAGTCTGTGAGTGGCTTGGAGTCTTCATTGGGTCCACTTATGGCTGCACCCTCTCTGGAGAGGTCGACATCAGACGTAGATTCTCCAGAGCCCCCATTTGTGGCTGCTCAACCCGTGGAGGCAGCTGAGTTGCAGTCCGGAGGGTTCAGGGGCATGCAAACACAGTCGGTTGGGTCCCAAAGAGCGCTTCCACCATCGGTCCAACGGCGTAGGGCGCATTTACTTCCTGTCTGGTCTCGAAGGGCGTATTCATTCCCTGTTTGGTCTTGAAGGGCGTATCCATTCCCTGTCTGTTCTCGAAGGGTGTATCCATTCCCTATTTGGTCTCGATGGGCGTATTCACCTTCTAGTCGATCTAGAAGAGCACTGTCACTGACTGCTGGTTGCAGGAGGGCACGTTCACAGTCAGTAGGGCTTTCAAGGCCGCAATGTCAGCCTGGTGGCCACAAGAGGGCTCTGTCACTGTCTGGCAGAATCATTGGGACTCTGCTGTCTTCTGCTCCGCCCTGTAAGATGGCCTCGCTGTCTGTTTCACCCAGGTGGGCATTCCAACCACCTGATCCACCCTGGAAGGCTTCCCCGCCGACAGCTCCGCCCAGGAGGACGTCTCCGCCGCCTGCTCCGCCCCAGTGGACGTCTCCGCCACCTGCTCTGCCCAGGAGGAGTTTTCCGCCATCTGCTCCGCCCCAGTGGACTTCACCACCAGCAGCTCAACCTTAGAGAGCTCTAGAACTGTCTGATCGTCTGCCAGCTAAAGACTGTGTTTGGCACTCCAGCTTTCTATGTACTCTGTGTGTTTTGTGTCTGTTTTCATTCCTGGACTCCATTCCCCATAATACTCTTCTCCTCACAGCTGTTGCTAGTTTGTTTCAATCATTCAATCAGTGCCACCTGTATACATACCAGTCTGTTTGTCTGTAGCTTTATAACCTTATAACCTAAGTTTTAACCTCAATAGTAGCTTTTGTTCTGCAATACAAAATGTTTGTAGCGTAATGTTTTGCAATACAATATGAACAACAAGTATATATATTATGGCTACTTAATATAAAGTGGAACTGCACTTTGGATTACTTTTATCTTTTGGAGCTTGACAGCACTTGGTCACCAGTTACCTATCGTATATGGTTTCAAAATGGCCTGAGGGCAGATAAATAATAACAACATTTTTGTTTTTGAAGTGAACTATCCCTTTAAAACAAGTTCTAGTCTAGTAATGTGGTCTAGTCCGAAGGAAAACTTCATTGCTGTGTGTTCACACTGTTCAAAATCCAGGAAATTATATTTTTCATCTTGTTCTCAGTAGACCAAAAGGTAGGGCAGTATCATGCCAGGATTTTTCCCCTGGCAGAAAATGTTAAAACAAATAACTTCTTCCTGACAAGGGTTCCCACAGAGATGAAAGGGATTGTGGGGACATCTGGAGGGCAGATACAACCAGGTGAATGGAATAAGATACTCAGAAAGCACGAAAATGAGGAGAGTGGGAGAGAGACTGGGTTAACTCAGGATCGAATGAGGACCTTATTAAAACCACCCTCAGCAGTTACAGTGAGTTATTTTGGATCGTGAACAAACATCAGGCTTAAAAACAGCCCCTCACATGTACTGGCGGCTCTCAAAACCCACCCAGATAAACTCGGTCAAAAGTGTAGGCGGTAAGAGAGTATCAGAAACAGATTCAAGGCTTTGTCAAACGCATTCCTGTCTGCTGATTGGCTCCAGGTGCGTCTTTGGCCTGTTTGTTAGTTTGAAGTGCTTGGCTATGTTTAAAGGAATGTTCCGGGGGTTTGAGACAATATAAGTTCAGTCAACAACACAACTTCTTTTGTGTTCAGCAGAAGAAAGAAACTACACAGTTTGGAACAACTTGATGGTTAAGGAATGTTGGCAAAATTTTCAACTAAATGGTCAACAAAAAACTACAATAGCGATAGCAAGACATTTCACAGTTTTACAGTAAAAAAATAGGCTACTGTTAAATGTAACTGTAAAAAAAAGCAGCAAAGGCAAAACAAGGCGAGGTCAAGGTGTTAGTCGAAGTGAAGAGGTGTTACATGGAAAAGGGTCCATGGGGAAACTAGTACTCCGGAGATGGTTCTGGCACCCAAAGCTACTATTCTTCTTTCTATTTTTTATTTATCTTTTATAATAATTTTACTAAAAGCACTTAAAGTAATTCTTCTTTTTTTTCAGCTCTATTTAATAGTAATTTATTATTTTATTTTGTGTTACACTGTCATGGTAACACTGAAGAACTAAAAGTAACCCGTAACCTACATTTTTGCTTTTTGGGAATACGTTAATTTTTGTCATAGTCAAAATTAATGTATGCCACAAACACTGTTGAATGAACTTAACTTGTACTGAACCCAGAATATTCCTTTATCCTCACATCAAACACTTTCCAGTCCTGTACAAGGACTTCAAAATGTCCCTGGGGTGCGGGACACACAGGATTATCTGAAACGCCCGCTGAATACTAAGAGTTTATTAATTATAGATATTTTCGCAGGCTCTCGCTGTCCTCCATGCACGACTTAGCAATGCCTCCATCTTTTCGATGCAATAAGTTTTGGTTTTGTTCATCCCTGTTGACCTGCAAAAGTCAGCCCCATTAGTTTAAATGCTTTCAAATAAATATTCACAGGAAGAGAGCGAGGGATGTGAGAGCGAGCGAGAGATTAAATGTAATCGCTCTGATACATGCAGTTGTGTCACATTCACACCCTTACCACTCATAATCAAATTTGCTGAGGCTCGGTTGCTAAGAGCTCTTTGAGGAAACCATTTCCTAAAGCCTGCTCTTAAAACTCTCTCCAGACCTCCCCAGCAACAGTTACTCTAGCCCAGAGAAAGCAGCGTGCCATAATAATTTGGCTTTAGCTCAGACTTTTTCTTTATTAAAACTAGGAAAGTCATGTAAGAGTTTGAGGGCACAGCAGGCTGTCTGAGAGTGTTTCCATATGGCAGAGAATGCAAGCTCATGAGTCAGCCATTTTATTTTACGGCGGGCTACATGGTAAATCACCAGACAAATATAGCCCTCCAAAAGCCATGACAATGACATGACACTGAGTGGGCTGTCAGAGATCCAACAGATGTAGCAAATTCTTTTAGCCCACAACTCTGACAAGAGACTGTCCTTCTCTGTTTGCCAGCTCTGGATTTATGCTACATCCCTGTACATGGGCACAGGGTGGGAAAACACAAGTGCAAAGGCTTTAGAAAAACATATACACAAACATGCAAGCGTCAGAGAGAATGTGAGACGAAGGGAGGGTGAGAATGAGAAAGAGAGAGCGACAAGCCCTTGAGGGGAAAATCAGATGATATGTGGAAAAAAAAAGACGAATGTGTACTTTAGGCTGGGAAAATAAGAAAGCAAAAATGAGACTGTTTGCTCTCGCTCTCATCTTCAAATACCGTAGGCCCATTATTTTGATGTGGGCTGCTCTCTTACTTGTTTTTCAGTCTTTTACTCATTGAATGTCCAGCAAATGGGCTTCAGCTATTCTTGAAAGCTAAAACAAATCACGCTAATTTCACTCTAGCCTAACATTCTCTCTCTCTCCCTCTTTCCCTCTCTGTTCAATTTAAATGTGCTTTATTGCCATCAAAAAAGGAGCTATGTATTGCCAACGCATTTGCAGGGACTACAAAGACTGCAAATGAAATTGGAATTGAAAGAAAAGAAATGAAGAATAGCAAACAACAAAAAAGGCAAAGTTTATGTGCAGCGGGTATTTAGTATTAAATCCTCACTCTCTTTTTTTGTGAGGTATCATTGGTAACAAAAAGGTATTTGTGTCAAATCAGATGTAAATTATTTATTATATTTTAAAATACAGTGGGGTAGGCAGTTTCGGAGAGCGATAGCAAGCTAGCTTTTAAAGCGTAAGATCCTACCCAAAGCCACTCTTCCTCCAAAACACAAGAACACACACAGACAGACCAGAGGATAACCAGCGATGATGAGACACAGGAGGATTGAATGCAACACTGTCAGATTACCTGCGTGTCACATTCACTGGTGAGAAAACATTACAGTACAAACCACATATAATTACCACAATAATAATGCCTTTTCATTGTTGCATGGTCTGCAACACAGGCTTATTGGAAATACATGTCTGTACGAAAAAGTATAAGGTAGTACAGCTTTATATTGTTGATTTTATTTTTCAATAAAAAGCTTTCTGTTCAGTTCAATCCTGTTTGTGTGTTTGTTTGTTTTATATTTATCCCCCCCCCCCACTCGAGATTTGCAGAAATACCCTCTAAAATCTCATTCAATGCCACAATCTTGTCAGGTACTTACAACAAAAATCAATTCATGACATATTAAAAGACTAATTACTTTTACCCCAAATCCTATTTAGTTGTAATTTTATTTATTTATTTCATTTGCCATAATCCTAGGTTTTGCCCATGTGTCAGTAAGCATATTTTACTAATTTAAAAACCCAAATAAAGCTAGCTTATTCTTTTATGTGCAAGTTAGAATAACTATATGTCATGGCTGCTTGTGGTGAATCACGAAGGCAGATACAAAACGATGAAATGCAAATCCTTTTAATCATCCAAAGGCACGTAGACACAGACAAGCAGGGAATCCACTCCAACAGACATAGAATAACATTAATGAACCGACGACATGAACATAATCAACAATAGACAGAAACTAGGTCACACTGAGCACATGGGGAAACGACAACAAACACAGTGCAGGGGCGTTACAGTTCACCCCCCTCCCGGAAGCCGCGTCCTCCCGGCATAAACAAAATAAATGATACAAGAGTCAAAGTTAGGAGGAGTCTCAGGAGGTGGACGGGCAGCCGGGAGGATGACTAAGAACAGGGTCCAGGGTAGTGACGACGGAGGAGGAGCCAAGGAGGACACAGGAGGGATCCGAAGCAGGGGAAATCCGGCAGGACCCAGAACCCAGCCATTGCGTAGATCCGCTGGTGAGCCTGAAGCGGGGATGGAGAGCCGAGGATCAAGGGCACCAACAAGGATCCTGAAGGCTGAGGCGGAACAGATGGTGCCGGCGACCGACGTGGAGATTTGGATCCGGAAGGCGGCAGTGCAGCCAAAACGACAGTGGACAGAGGCAAAGTCAAAGTGAGGGAGGAGCCTGACAGAGCCGGCAGGACGGAGGGGCGAGGCGCAGCCGGAGGAGTGGAGTCCAGAGGCGATGGATGGTCGACGACCAACCTAGGTTGAGCCGGAGGGACGATGGAGCCTGGCGAAGCTGGTGGACTGACGGACCATGGTGGAGAGGAGGGAGCTAGGTGGCATAGTGGAGCCAATGGGTCGGAGGGATGAGGCGGAGTCTGAGACTCTGAGTGGAGGGATCATCCAGCGATGGCAGCTGGCAGACCCGTGGCGACACCAGCACACAGATGGTAGGCTGAGGGTGAGCTACGGAACTGTCTCATGACAGCAGTGGCATGGACATAGATGGGTGTGTGGATGGGCGGGTTTTCATTCCCCAAACCAGGTGCAGGTACCGGTACAGGAGGGCGGAAAGTCTGCGAGGCATTGGCACTGTGAAACGCGCCCGAGGCGCAAGCACTGGAGTGAGCCTGCGAGGCATAGGCACTGGGAAACGCGCCCGAGGCGTGGGAACTGGAGTCTGCCCGAATACTTTGTCCTTGATGTACAGCCCCAGATCGCTTAGCTTACCCTCAGCCATGGTGCCCTGGGCGGAGCTTCTCTCCGCGCTCTGGCCGTCCGTGCCAGTCTTCACCGTGGTGAGCTCACTTTCCAGCTCTCGCACCTGGTCTCTTGCTGCAGTTTCTGGCTCTGTAGCGCACCTCAGCTCTGTCGCGCTCAATTGCGATGGCTCATTGGTCGTGCTGGGCTCTGCCGTGGCGCCAGGGGTGGGCTCAGAAACAGGCTCTGCACTGCAGGGAGATGGTGGGCTGGGTTCTGGGTCTGGAGTGGCATTGGCAAACTCTTCAACAGGATGTCCGGGTAGCTGGTGAAGTAAGCAATGTCCAAAAACCGTTTGGTATGGCCACAACTGAATGAACACAACTGAATGAAACTTAAATAGGACAGACAATGACCCTAATTAATTAAGACACACCTGAACATTATCAACAAAAACTAAGTCACACTGAGCACATGGGGAAACGACAACAAACATAGTGCAGGGGCGTTACACTATATAATGTATTGATTTTTTACATACAATTTGTAAATAAATAATTAGTATTTATTTAAAACCATAAAAAAGTAAAAAAAAAAAATAGTGCTTTATATATCACTTTTATAAATTTATTTTTTAATGTGAATATCATAACGTCTTTGACCCATATACAAATCACTGCAGTTTCCAGTTGAAATGGACACCAGAAACAAGAAAACAATTGAATCCTCCTTGATTTAAAAAAAATAAAAAATAAAAAAAAAATAAAAATAAAAATAAATATATATATATATATATATATATATATATATATATATATTTATTTGTTTTTTTCCCCCTATTTTCTTTTTTTAATTCTGAACAGCTGCAATAAGTAACTTATTGTCTCTGGACATTTAACTTTGAAACTGCAAAGAAATGTGTTGTGAGGTATGTAATAACAGTGTTGCAGAAATGTATTTAGAGGTATTTCCAATGAGCCAGGTTTACGGTGTGTAATATGTTGTTTGCAATCATGTGATTATGATGACGTGCAAAATGCAGCTGGAGCGCAGGAAGTGATTTTTCTCCATAGGAATCAGTATGAAAACTTCAAAATGCCTGAGATTTGCATTGTTTATGATTGGTTAAATTGGTCAAACTGAGGAACATAATAAGCTTTTATTGTGTATAAAGATGTGTTATTCATTAAGAAAATCAAGAAATTAACAGAAAAATGCAGGAAAAAGTGGCTTGTAAACCAGCATCTGTGGTCAGGAGGAGCTGAGTCAGATAATACTTGTGTGTGCAAATGGTTAATACAAGATATAATAATACATTAAAACATTAATACAGACATATATTAAGATACAGGGTGAGAGTATTCACTCAATTCTAAATGCCATAAGTAGACACAATATAAATAGGATATTATTTGCAGGTCAGAGAGTATCACATTTTTTTTCACTGCAGTTGCTTATATCCACCGCAATGGTACTGTAGGCAAGTATTTCAATTTAGTTGAAAAATCGCTCCTCTTTATAACATAAGGATAACATAACATATGTTGTTTTTTTATCTTTACCTTTCCTGCCTCTGCGGTCGGGAGGAGCCGAGACAGATAATACTTGCCTTTTCTGTTTATACTTACCTTTTTGTTATAGCACCTAAAACAGTACACTCTTTGTCACTGTAGTGGTACCTTTACAAAAAGTACATGTTTGTACCTAAAGTGTCCATTTTGGTACCTTAAAGGTACATATTTAAACCTAAAGGGTACAAAAGTTTACCTTTTGAAAAGGTACCACCCCAGTGACAGCTTTTGTATTGTTATTTCTGAGACTGTTTGGACTTTCCTCAATCTCATCCATTCTCTTTTTTCCAGTCACTTCTGAAATATTGCTGCATACAAGGTTTTTGTTACGTTGGCAAAACTTTTTTTTTTTTCAAATTTTGAATTAATTATAGCCTCTAAAGCAAGTAGCAAATAGTGCTTATATATGATCACTGAAATGCTGTCACTCACTTCAATTTACTGCACGATTAATTTATCTCGCAATCTTGAGTTATAATCAGTGAAGCTCTCTGAAGTGCAAATCATTTCTTATTTACATCGTGTCTTCATGTTCCGTTTAGCATTGAGTGAATTCTGATGCCGAATGCTTCAGAGTCGGCAGCCCTGGATTATCTGTTTATATCTGTAATAATATGTTAATATACTATTACATTTTATATGAATCATTTGCACACATGAGTATTATCGGTCTCGGCTCCTCCCGACCGCAGAGGCAGGTTTAAAAGCCACTTCATTCAGACACTTGGTTTTTCCTCCCTCATGACACAAGCACAAGCTCCTTGTGTTTTCTCATTTTTGACTGATTTGAGCAATAATAAACAACAAAAAGCACAGGATGTTGGAGTTTCTGCTACTGATTCCTATGGAGAAAAATCACTTCCTGCCCTCCTGCTGCATTTCACACCACAACAATGATGCAAACAACATATAGCAAATGGAAACATGCTGTATTGATGTAAATTATGTATATGTATGTTGCATGTGTATTATGTATATGTTGCATGTGTATGCAAACTGTGCACTGTAGGTAGGCTATGCAAATACATACTGTACACTGACATTTTATAGTCTTACGTCTACCACAGATGATATAAGCACATACATTTAGAGCACTTAACTTAGTGATTTCTATTGAGATGTAAGAGACTTTCAACCACCATAATAAACATGTGTTTTTGTTTGTTTTTTACCAAATCACCTACCCTGTCTTTAAATAATCAGCAACAACATGCCACTGAGGGCCGTCTGCCCCAATTCTGAAAGTCTCTGATGGTTTTATTTAGGTTTTTGTATTTAAAAAAATCTCACAAATGTGGGGGTAAATCTTACAAATTGATTTAAATTACCACTTGATAAAGTGAGTGTGATACTGCTTTAATGCATTTTTAAAAGAGAAAACATAAGCAAGAAGTTAATATCAAATAACCTACATTAAATACACAGTATGGTTACTCTGTCAGTACTCAGACAAGGGATACAGTTAAAGCAATAACTGTAACAAGTGCTCCATGTCAAACAGCACACAGACTGACAGCTTGTCAGATAAATGGAGTGATTCAGACATTAAACCATGTGCTGTTATAAGACATTTTGACGACTCTGGCTGCATCTTTATCACCCATTGGCTGTCTTTTGCAGATTCTAATATGTTAATGAAAACACTGAGGGTCACATGCTACATGTACTTATTCTGTCTCGCTTTAAACAAAAAGATGAGCATTCTGAAATGAGAAAGTGAAAGGACATTTGTATGCTCATCCCACCACCAAAGAACACAGCAGTCCTGCTCCACCTTCAGAGAGACACAGTATGAAACTACATGCTCATTTGATCAATCTTTCTCTCTCGTTCTCTCTTTCATGCCCCATTGATCTCATATGCTTCACAGGCTCATAACTTTTATGACAGGCATGTGATATCTGCTTAACTGCAATAGTGGAATCATACCATTAGTCACTGGGCCGATGTGCAGTAATTGTATATGTCCCAGCCCCGGAGCTTTGAGCTGTCGTTGTTCCTGCATCTATTTCAATCATTTACTCAACCTGGGAACATTTAAGAGCTATTTTGCATACATACATTAAACCAAATACACCCTGAAAAGGGTCAGAATAGTTCATCCAAAATTGTACATTTGCTGAAAATGTATTTCCCTCAAGTCATCCAATATGTAAATGAGTTTGTTCCCTCCCCAGAACAGATCTGGAGATATTTACTATCGCATCACCTGCTCATTAATGGATCATCTACAGTGAATGGGTGCCATCAGAATGAGTCCAAACAGCTGAAAAAACATGGCAATAATTTACTTATAATTGACAGATCCATTGATTAACATCTTACAAATAAAAAGCTGTGTTTTCAAACTTCACAATACTGCTTTACGCTTTTTATCAGCTGTTTGATTCTCATTCTGATGGCACCCATTCATTGTACAGGGTCCACTGGTGAGCGAGTAATTTAATGCTACATTTCTTAAAAAAATCTAGTAAAGAAACAAACTAGACTACATATTTTTTCATTCCTTAAAACATAAATGTAAAATAAAAAATAAAAATAAGAAATAACAGAAGATTATTCAAACAACTCAAAAAGAATGCCAATATTTTACAAGGCTCTTTTCATTATTAGTAATTTAAAGAGAGACAAAACTGCTTGGCAAATAAACATTATCAGCAAAGTCATTTGGTTGTAACGCCACGCCATCAGAGGCAGCCATTGCACGAGTACTGACTCGACTCCACTCACTTCCTGTTTGCCCAACATAAAGCCAGTTATCAGATTTCAGCTCACTGCGAATTATCGCCAGTTCATCTGCTTTACCAAGCATCTTTCCCAAGTATTCTGCCTGATTTCTGTTTACGATTCTGACTGTTATTTTTCCCCATGCTCTCTCGGATTCTCCCTCGGATTTTGTACGTTGATTGGACTGATGTTGATGTGTTTGTTTGGACCCATCGCCTGCCTTATTGTTTATGCCTCTCGGATCTTCCCTGTGTGTGACGCCAGATCGGACTGCCTGCCTGTTATCAACCCATTGCTTGAATTCTCTGACATGTCTCTGTCTAAAACTTTTCATAAACCTCTGCATATGGATTCACATCCCGTTTCAGCGTCTGCCTTACTGAATACTTGGCCACAAACGGATCCAGCGTCCAGAAGTTTCTAATCTGCAGGCAATGTTCCAGTACCAAAATGAAATGCTCAAAAGTTACCAGGAGCAGCTGCAGTCGGTCAACAAACACTTGACGAGCTACATCCAGGCCTTACGTTCATCTACACCTCTGACTGTAAAGTTTGCACTGCCTGATAAATTTGATGGTACCGCTGAGAATTGCAAAGGTTTTATTTGTCAAGTGAAATTGTATTTTGAGCATCAGGGAGAGAGATATACGTCTGAGGAACGCAAGTGAGCTTTCATCATTTCTCTTCTTTCTGGAAAGGCTATTGAGTGGGCCGTGGCAGTTTGGGACTGCGATTCTATGATTAAACACTCTGTGGATCATTTCCTTCAACAGCTTCGAGACGTGTTTGATCATCCCGCAGGGGGCCGGGATGTTTTGATGCAGCTGATCCATCTGACTCAAGGAAAACGCAAGGCTTCAGAATTCGCTATTGAGTTCAGGACACTAGCAGCGCAAAGCGGATGGAACGATGTTACACTCAAAGCCATATTCCGTCACAGTCTTACGTGGGAGCTTCAAACCAAACTGGCCTGTAAAGGAGAGAACCTATCCTTTTCTGAGTTCGTCACGCTAACGATCAAGATCGACAACCTGATGAGGCAAGTCCCAGGTCATCTGGAAACTAGCAAAACAACACCCACTGTGCTGTGTTCTCCCACCAATGTAACAACTGTGACCCATGCAGCTAAATGTTTCACATCTTTTAGAGAAAGAGAGAGCACAACTTCGATTGAATTAACTATCTTTCTACTGTGGTGAATCAGGCCATCGCAGTAGTGGATGTCCTCATAGGCTCCAAGAGACATCTGAGGTAAATATCAATCACTTCTACCTCCTTCAAAATCATTCATTCCAACTTGCCGTCGTGTTGAACATTGATGCTCTCTGCAAATTAAACCTACAGCAATGATTGACTCTGGAGCAGTGTTAAACCTCATTAGTCAACACACCATCCAACAATTCAACATTCCCAATCGGCCATGCTCACCAGCCATTCAAATCAAGACAATCCCAACCTGTAATCAACAGCTATCTGAGGTATTCAGCAAGTCCAACTCAACCCAGCTACCTCCACACAGACCATGGGATTGTGCCACAGACCTCCTACCCAACACCATGCCTCCCAAGAGTAAAGTTTATCCACTGTCCAGGACAGAGAGTCAGGCCATGGAGAAATATATTGAGGAAGCTCTGAATTCAGGATTCATTCGACCCTCAACCTCCCCAGCAGCAGCAGGCTTCTTTTTTGAGAGTAAAAAAGATGGAGGCCTATGTCCATGTATTGACTTTAGAGGTCTAAATAATGTTACAGTCAAGGTCAGATATCTACTTCCTCTAGTACCATCAGCGTTAGAACAACTTCGTGAAGCAAAAATCTACACCAAGCTGGACTTGAGAAGTGCATACAACCTGATCAGAATTAAAGAAGGAGATGAATGGAAAACGGCCACTATGAATATCAGGTGATGCCGGATGGTCTCGCCAACGCTCCAGCTGTCTTCCAGCCATTCATCAATGACATATTCAAGGACATTCTACACAAGTATGTGATTGCCTACATTGATGACATCCTCGTTTATTCCACGTCTGAACAAGAGCATATCACCCATGTTAAGACTGTGCTATCAAGACTACTGGACAACCAATTGTACGTAAAGGCAGAGAAATGTGAGTTTCATGTTTACACAACCTCCTTCCTGGGCTATCACATTAGCCACCAAGGCATCAAGATGGATGAAACCAAAGTGCAGGCAGTAACAGAAAGGCCTCAACCCACGACAATCAAGGAGTTACAACGGTTTTTGGGTTTTGCCAAATTCTACAGAAGATTTATCTGAGATTACAGCTCTGCAGCCGCACCTATGACCTCCCTGCTCAAGGGTAAATCCAAGAAACTACTTTGGACTTGAGAGGCTAACCATGCATTCAACACTGTGAAGGAAAGATTCACCTCAGCCCCTATTCTAAAACACCTCGATCCCAATCTTCCATTTATTATGGAGGTCGACACCTCAGATTGTGGGATAGGAGCTGTATTATCCCAACGACACGGTCAACCAGGCAAACTATATCCTTCTTCTCCAGGAAATTATCCCCTGCTGAATATAATTATGATGCTGCTATAGAGGAATGGAGACATTGGTTGGAGGGAGCAATGCATCCATTCCAAGTGATCACCAAGCACAAGAACTTAGAATATTTAAAGAGTACCAAACGTCTGAATTCCCGTCAAGCCAGTTGGTCACTGTTTTAAACGAGGTTCCAGTTCACGGTTACTTATAGGCCCGGGAGCAAGAATGGAAAGGCAGACATACTCTACCGCAGACATGACCCCCCCTGGCCACAGAAAACCCTGATTTAATTCTACCACCCACTGTTGTATTAGCTCCGGTCACTTGGGACATCATGGAGGAGATACAGAGGGAACAGCAAAATGATCCCGCCCCTGCTGAATGTCCACCCAACAAACAATATGTATTTGCCATCTGGACTGTTAAAACCATTACCCATTCCTCAAAGACCTTGGTCAAAGCATATCATTAAAGCCAGTCATTAGATTTCAGCTCACTGCGAAGTATTGCCAGTTCATTTGCCTTACCAAGCGTCTTTCCCAAGTATTCTGCCTGATTTCTGTGTACAATTCTGCCTGTTATTTGACCCACGCTCTCTCGGATTCTCCCTCGGATTTGGTACGTTGATTGGACTGATGTTGATGTGTTTGTTTGGACCCATTGCCTGCCTTATTGTTTATGCCTCTCGAATCTTCCCTGTGTGTGACGCCAGCATGGCTGCCAACTCTCACGCATTCAGCGTGAGACTCACGCAATTGACCCAATTTTCACGCTCTCACGCCACACCCCCCTTTTCTCACCCAGACTCGTGCAGCAGCGAGAAAAAAAAAAATCGTGCCGCATGATCTCGCAAATCAACGCGCAGAGAGACCAGACAGACAGTGTAGTGAGTTTTTTGTGACAATTGTGAGGGAAATACACAATTCCCATTCCCATAAACTGTGTAGTCAGCCTCCCATCTGCACCGTGCGAATTGTGAACGCAGGCAGGTCAGTGAGTTAGAGGGCGCCCGTGTCTCCGTCCAGTTTAGGCTAGTAGCTAATATGCTGTTATAGTTTATATAGAATTAAGTAAGCATTAGCAGAGTTGTTTGTTTTGCAGCACTGAGAGCAGTTATTTTACATAACTTGAAAAAAACATGACAAATGCCTAGTAGTAAAAGTTAATTTTTGTTTTCTAAGAACAGATGTCAAGTCAATGACATCCCATATTTAAATGATTTTATTTATATATCAATCATAACTCATCAATCATGTCCAGATATTTGACTGGTGGTGGTGTCAGTATGGATAAATTAGAATTTTCTGTTATAGGATGTTTACTAAAGTGTCAAACACAGACAAGAAAAGAACGCTTGTATCAATTGTATCAATGTGATTTTGTTTGTATTTTTTCCACACAAAGCCACGCCCCCACACAAGCCCCTACCCCATGACCACGCCCCCAAATCTCACTCTAATCTGAACTCAAAAGTTGGCAGCCCTGTAATCACTGAATATTAATAATCATTCTCACTCCCTTGCATACTGGCTTTCAGCCTCAAAACATGTCTTTTAAAATTTAAAACACTATATTGTTTTCTGTGAATAAGTAAGTGGAATGATTTTCACATCATGGTGAAGTAAATATTCTAGCCTAATGCATTACTATTAAGAATGAGTTTCATGGCCTTATTTCAGCTAGTTTTATTTTCCCAAAACTTACTAACCACACATAATTTTCTTTTTCTAAAAAATGCAAACATGTAAATTCATTTTGGTCACATATTATTGTAGAACAATTTGTGCTGATTACAAGAAAAGTACATGTTGGTCAATAATATATTATAAGAAGCTGATAAAACCACAAATATCAGAGCATGTCCAAACATCTCAACTGCCCCAAAATCACCTCAGACCCCAGAGGGTTGGACATCTGTCATTCTGTGTAGTGCACACTACATGAGCTGCTGACTGTAGGTTAATCTCCCCTAACTCTGAAGTAATATTGTACATCCCAACCTCAATAATTATTTTGGTTTGTTACAAAATTAAACTTTGAAGCAACAACCAAAAAATGTTGTTTTAACAATTAAATATTATCCATTTGTGATTTATTCCAAAGAATGGAAAATCAAAGATTGAAACCTTTTTTTTTTTTTATTTGGTTCATTTTAAAGTTGCAATTCATCAGAAAACTACAAAGTGTTACACAGACCCAATTATTAATGACACGTATGCAATCACTTAAATTTACCAGAATGATAATTAGGCCATAAAATGTTTTCAAACTGTTAAAACAAGAAGTAACTCAACTTGAAAATGGATCAAACCCCTTCTCAACCACATAACATAATTTTGCCCTGTAGTGACATAAACTTCTTTTTGTGTCACTTGAGGTGTAAAAGGGTTGTTTCTGACGCGCAAAGTTGTCCAATTAA
>JAUYWG010000021.1:616541-632971 GCA_034779775.1 Enteromius afrohamiltoni | reverse complement strand
TTAGTTGCTGGGGCAACACATTAGGTGGGTGGAGACAGGGAGCACATGGGACAGAACATACAAGGAGTGGAAAAAAAACAACAAATAACATGGAGGCTGGAAGTGCCAACTTAAAGTCTGACTGGCACTTCCAGCAGATCGTGACACTGACGACTCGTTTAGGCGAATGCTTTAAACTTTATTTATCGTGCACTGTCGGCATCAAAACTTTGCAGATAGTTTATGTTCACATACAGCTACATGACACACTGCATGAAAGATCATATTTGAAAAAGCATAATAGGGGCACTTTAATAAATCATATATACAGTGTATATATATATATATATATATATATATATATATATATATACAAATACACACACACATATGAAAATATTTGAGAAAGCTTGTTTCAGACTATAAAATGTCCTTCAGCGTTAGAGCACGAAACTAATGATATTCATGAATTAATAACTTGAGGTACTTACAAATATACTTTTAACTTAAAAAAAAATATATAAACAAAATGTATTCACAAATACATTACATTACCCCCAAATTACTTGCCATTGATCTTTATTTCTGGTGAAATTAATTTTGAATCTTTATGTGCAGATGGGCATGACTTCTTTTGTGGTTGAATATGAAAGCTGTTTTGAGCAAGACCTTCCTTTGAGCCAATGCACAGAGCTCTGTACTAATTATCTAAAATGAGCCAGTCACCACCTCAGTTCTGGTTTCCTAGGTTACATTGGCTGCAGTGAAGATCTGGCTGTGAGAGAGACCTGGAATTACACTTAACTCCCTAATGGTAATGGCATAATGACCGGATATATAGTAATTAGAGTGAAACTAACATGTGACGTGTAATTACATGATGACTTGGAATGCAGATGAGAAACGGTCAGAATTTTACATTTGCATCCACTACACTTGATCATCAGACAGGTATTGTGAATTAAGTCAATCACAGAGAGGTGGGAATGGCTATTATAAAGCAACAGGTATGCCACTTTGTGTAATAACTGCCATAAACATGCTTTTTGCGAAAACAACAGTCTATTTCAGTGTCTGTGCAACCCAGATCTTCAGATGAGCTTTAATGATTATTAAATTGTAGTGAATAGAAGCACATTATTAGTTTAATCTCCAGCTCTTGTTTGCATTGTGTGCTTCATCATCTGTGTACAGACAACACAGCACAGCAAAAAAACATACATACACAAAAACATTTGTGTAACACTTGTATTTGAGAAATATATGTTTCTAAAAGATATTTTGTGTATAAAAATTTTATATACTCAGTTATAAGTCGTTATCCATGATTAAATAACATTTGTCACACACGCATAATTTAAAATGCACACACATTTAGTAGTAATATTGTGAAAAAAAATATATTTTTTATGTTTTAAAATGTAATTGTTTGCTAAAACTATACTTTTTTTGTTGATTGATGGCGGCATTCAAGAGAAAAAACTGCATTTATACAAATATTTGCTAATATAAGAAATGCCTTTATTTCCAATTTAATTAATCATTGTTGAATAAAAGTAATAAATGAATAAGTATTGCAAAATAATTCATCACTTCACATTGAAGGTTTCCTGAAAGCCCTCCCTGTCTACCATTGGTCAGACAAAAATCTCGCCTCAAACTGGATCAACCCCAATGGACCGATGGGTTGGTCAAAGACTCAAACAAATATATTAGTGTTTTAACAGCACCACAGAACCAAAATGTTTGCACTTCAGGGAACCAGGCTACAAACGAACATTAAGCTGGGATATGAAAAAGTATTTTAACATCCACAAAAACTATGCGCCGCACCTATAAAAACATTCCTCAAGTTTCTAAAGAAAAATCAGAGGTCAGCTTATCTACACCAGTTTTGTAATGAAATGCAGAAGTGAGTCGTTTGTTCTGAGGACTGAACTCTTTTAAAGCTGATATTATGCAGCTGGAGCAACACAAAGCATGCTGACAGGGGGACTCGGGTTGCGCTGTATCACACAGAAGCATAAAATAGATTTATTTACGTGTCTGTTAAAACAAATCTATTTAATCAGCTCAATCTTTCAGCATTGGGGAGAAATTTGTCAAACAGAGAAGCTTAAACGCACACGTTGGGTTTGTTTAGGGCTTTGGGCCTGATGCCTGTTTGGGTGAAGTCGGGAGTAAAATTGAATTCTTTAATGGCAAAAATAGTAATGCATTTAGATGCAACATATTATTTGGGGCACGTAGGCACAGCATAATCACATCCTCAAATTAATTAAACCCCACAGAAAGTTTGTATTGCCAAAGGAATAGACCCATCTCCAATTTGATTCCTCAATTTAACTGCTATGTCGTTATGCAGTGCTTCTGAGAGATTTCATCGAAGTCTAATTGCAAATCTTCATTCTCGCTCTAAACAAATTTCTCTCTTGATTTCAATCAAGAACCTTCACTGACTCAATGCTTTCAGGTGACTTACGCTGTTTACCTGCATAATGTGTCTGTATTTTCATGTAGTGGAAGACTAGTTGCCAGGCTGAAGCTCAGCATTTACTGCATAAGGTTTTGAGACAATAGTCTAATTACAGTCTCAAAACAAATGAGTAATAATTAGCCTTTTCCATATAGAAATGAAATCATATGTTTTCATTCGTGTACAGTTTTGAACCCATGATCTTTGAGTTGCAAGTGTGTCACTCTTCAATTGAGCTATGGAAAACATCAATACTAAGACATGACATGTTTTAATTTCACGATTAAATGAAACCAACATTTCTCATTTTCATTCAGTTGAACTATATGTAATAAAATATTTAGAAATAAAACTAAAATATGCTGAAACAATAGAAATATTTAATAAAATAAAACTAAAATGACCCAATAAAATTTGTAAAACTTTAGATAAATTTAAAATGAAAGAAAATACAAAAATCTATTAGGTTTATATAATAGATCCGTGTACATTGCGTCCATTTGTTTTTAAATTTGAAATGAAATATTCAGAAATGAGAAAATGGTCAATTTTGTACTTTTTAATTTGTTAAAAAAACGAAATAAAGAGATTTCAGCTGATTTTTGTTTTTTGGTCCATGGGTAGAAAAAGTATAAACGACTCGAAATTTCGTTTTCCACTTGTGGACGGTCATGACACGCCCCTTACCACCGACTGGTCAACCAAATCTGAGTCCATGGTGTCATCATCAGTTCATTCAGCTAAATAAAAGTCTTCTGCTACTATATCAGTATATATCAATATGTCAGCTTTCTGTGCAGCCTAAACACAGAAATGTTTATTTCACAAATATCAATAAGCACCCAGGCTCGAAATCCCCTCAGCATAAAATTGCGATTGCGTTCCGTGTCTGTGCAAAAACATGTGAATTAATGGAAACATTCCCTAAAAAACAGCCAGTAATGACAGTGATGCGGTCAGGAATCGCCACCTTCCTTAAATATGATTAATGATTAATGATAAATATGGTTAATGATAAATATGATTAATGACTGCGTCCGTGCCTGCTTTGTTCCGAGAGTGACAGATATGCTGCCTTTCAGTAAGCATAACAGAAATGTGCCGGACACTCCGGTACACACTTTTATATTTTAATCTATTCAAACTCTGAGTATTATCTGGGTAATTAGTGACACTAAAAATCCCTATTAAAAAATTACACTATAAAAATGGACGCAAGATTGTATTTTTCCACAGAATTTTTTCCCACTGGGTTAAAAACTTTTTTAGCCTATTGAATATAAATAAAAAATTTTCATTTATTTTTTTTACCCATAAAACTGTTAGGGAGCTCGGGCCACTGGCAGGAATCTTTTGAGGTTCTATTAAGCGTAACCGCAGAACAGTGACTGTAAAGTTTTGATGCATAGGCGGAGCGTGAACCAAGTCCAGGGTACGGCTAAAAACGGGGATATAATGTTTAATACATTTGGCTGTTTTTAGCAGTACCCTGGAGTTGGTTCACGCTCCGTCTATGCATCAAAACTTTACAGTCACTGTTGTGCGGTTATGTTTGAGCCTTCCTCTGTCATTTCTGACTGGATTTTTTTTTTACATTTTTAAAAAATCACAGCTTCATCTGAATTATATGTAATTTGTTGACTTGTATGGCATTTGGAATGTGAACACAGAAAAAAAAAATTTGAGGGCATGATTCAAACAGGCTAAGTGGGTGTAAAAAAAGTGTTTCACACTTATGGTCCTCGGTCAGAAATGGCCGACCATAGAAAATGAATGCGAAATGGACAAAAACACACCAATTCAGAGAATATACACAATCTACAAATCAATCACAAAACTGAAAACAACTACACAGTAGTGACGGGATGACACTATTAAAACATCAAGAGTGTGATATAGAAATATTCAGTCAATCACATATGCCCGCACACACACACACTTACACCTATCTCTGTAACACAGAGCAAAGTTTTGAGAATGTGAAATCCATTAAATAATTCAATCATAATACAGAAAAGTCTTAGAGCAGTGAAGGGGTGACACACTAAATCATCAAGATTGTAAAATAAGTACACACACACATTTGTTTTTTTGTGAAAAATTCCATAAGCCTAATGGTTTTTGTACTGTACAAATTACATGTGCTATTGCCATACACCAACCCTACACCTAAACCTAAAATAGATGTTCATTGAAAGTTGTTTGCATAAATCATTATGTTTGAATTAACTGCATTTTAAAATTTTATTCTAAATAAAAAATGGATTCACTCCGACGTTACATATGGGATCTCATATGGAACCAATTGTCTTCGAGTCTTTGGAAAAAAGCCAATGAATATTGGCGTGCAATAATCCCAGCCAGGTGCACCTTATCACAGCGTAAGTATAAGAGGGCACGGATGGATTGCACTTGCAGCTTTTCGCTTCGGAGCACTCGTCGGTACAGTGAATGCTATGTGAGTCTGCTGAAAAGAATCTTCTGAAAAGAGTTCCTGTGGAGTTCACGCTTCCCGAAGGAGCATAAGGAGCTGACCAGGTCATGGCGAGCCCCGTGCTCATCACACCTGGCCACCAGCTCCTCTCCACCCTTGACGGGGGTGCAGCCAGGGCGTACGTGTCGATCCCCCAGGTCGAGCGTGCTGTGTCGGTGCATCTCTGCCCGCACAGCGCTGCCGCCTGGCATAGACCGCTACGGGCTTACCACGCCGCTGGGCAGGCTGCTACCTCCTTCCATGCGATGGCTACACTCCAAGGGTACCAAGCCAAAGCACCAAAAGAACTGCAAGAGGGTGGAGCTGACCAAGGAGTTATGCAGGAACTCTGTGCCGCAACCGATTTCTTCAGACTACAAAGGTGAACGAAGGCACATGCCATTGGTCAGGTGATGGCTCAGGAGCGACAACTATGGCTCGACCTCGCTGAGTTGGCCGACGTTGACAAAGGTTGATCCCTCTCAAAACATTTCAGAGGCTCCTGGGGCATATGGCAGCTGCAGTTACACCGCTGGGGCTCCTCCATATTAGACCCTTCAGTCCCTAGGTAAGCACCAACTCATTGTTCGGTTCCTTAGAGGTGAGCATCGGGTTAATCCCCGAGACCACCCTCGGTACCCTCTTGGGACCTTGTGTTATCTATAGTATAATTTTGTTTTTAATTTTCATGTTTCTTTTTCACTTTTTGCATGTAAATATAATCAATATACTTTTTTTGTTGTTGCTGCTGTTTTTTAATACAGCCATAATACAATTTTAAATGTGTGTTGGTTTTTTTTTTATTTACTACTAAATTTCAAATATAAGTTATATACAGTATATATATATTTTTTGTTTGTCAGGTTACCATTGTGACAGTTTACCCCAGATGCAACAACATGCCCCACTCAAGTCAATACCAAAGATATGGGTCAATCCCAAATACCAATATCCCATAATGACCACTGGATGAAAAATAAAGCATGACATCAGCCCCTGTATCTCCAATGTAACTTGGGGCCTAAAAAAGTGTAGTACCTTTGAAAGCAGATGCAAACCTTAAAGATAACAGAATTTGTTAAAATGAATAATGACACATGGTGTCCTCCGGATCCGCCATGTGACTCTTGATCTGCTGTCAAAGGGGTAATTCTTTGTAAGGACTGTGTAATGATGAATCTCACCTAATCAAAAATACATCTAAAACATGTCACCAAGCTTACACTCTCAATCTCAAACTGTTAATAATAGCTCTTTTACCTCTCACTGCTCTAATATAGCTTGAGGTATGGAGAGAAAAGAATGAGGGGGGAAAAAATGAGCAACCAACTTAACTGACCTCACCTTAGCTTAAAGTAAGTGGCCTTCCTTCAGGAAAACAAACACTATCCCATCCATTGTCCATTTAAAATGGAAACACTGCACCCTACAGGTTGGGAGAGGTACTGCAGCTCCTTCCTATTGACATCTGCTTTCTGCTCAGCTAAATCAACAGTAGCTGTAACATGATGAAGAAGGCCAGGAGGGCTGCCAAAACCATGTACTGTGCTCTGTATTTTTAGAGCTCTCTTCTGCTCCCCATTCTGTGCCCCAGACATAATCACAATGACAGAATGACACAAATGGAGTCATGATTTCTTTTTCGTTTAATTGTTAGCGAAACACTCGCTTACGAGTCCCCTCTGCATGTCAGTCTATTTCTGTTAGATGATCTCGGATGTGGAGATGGCATAGATTAACGGTTTAGTCTGCAAGCACAGATCAAGGGAGGACATTTCGCACCGCTCTGTGTGTTGACGTTAGTGTAGCTTCATTATCAGAGCCCCAATTTTCTGCCTGATAGATGTTGCGAGAGTCATAACAATGCATGGTGGATGTGTGCTCTTTGTCTATCTGTGAGGGTTATTCTTCCTCCTCGGGTATAAATCAGGCCTTTGTTTGGGTTTTCAATGAAAGATTTAGCTTCTTTCATGGTGAGTATGGATGGACAGCAGGTTTTTGCGTGCAAAGAGTATTGACAAGAATAAAAAACTGTGTCCAGAATTGGCGGATGGAGCCATTAGGATACTGCAATCAAACATCTGAAGGCTGGAGAGCACAGGATATGTGCATTTGTAGTGTAAAACTCAGATATGCATTATTGATCTGCCAGTTGCTCTGTTATTGCTCAAGGTTTCTGTTATAATTAAAGTCTAGAGGAGTCGGGAGATCATATTCTTCCTCTGATTAAAACAAAAAAGAGCGAGCTGGAGATGTAGAGGAGAGAATAAGAACAGGATTTCACCTGGATAACAAATGAGACAGTTGAAAAATTGCGAGAAATCCAGAGGGGATGAGGGGAGTTTTGATGGGTTCAGAGGAAAGATGGCATGCATCGGTGGTGTAGGATTCATTTGAACTTTGGGGATGTGCCACAAGACCTGTCGGATGACGATTTGTGACAGGATTTGATTGGGCAGGAGTAATGCGGAGATTGATTGGATAAGCGATGCAGACGTGATCAATTCGTCCAGCGCTTCCTCCCAAAACTTGTTATTTGCAAAACGTCACTTAATTACTCACTCTCATGGCATTCCAAACCCATGAGAACTTGTTTATCTTCTGAATGCAAATTAAGATATTTTTTATTTAATCCTAGAGCTTTTAGACTAGTGGTGCTGTTGTCTACGCAAGGTCTGAAAACTCTCAGGTTTCATCAGAAATATCTTAACTTGCCTGTTTATTTAATGTGTCTTGTTTGGAACAACAGGAGGACAAGTAATTAATGACAGAATTTTCATTTTTTGGTGAACTAATTCTTCGAGGCTTTAGTAAAGTCATTTAAAAAAGAATACAGGTTGATCTATATTATTCAATATAGTGCATTTTGATTTTGCACAGATTTATTTTAGGCTTCCTTTCAGTCACATATAAAACTTGGTAAATGGAGCTGATGCTCGCTTAATGCAGATGAACTAATGAGATTCATCCTCATCTATATACTGTATTAGATGTGTTCTTCTGTATGTGTGCTGATCACTGTTTGTAAATGAATGAAAGCCTATATTAAGTCATTATACTGTATACAACACCTTTCTTGTTGAAACTGCTTGATTCATAATGGATTAATTAAAAATATATTTTAGTATTGATTGCATGACAGTTTTGGTTGTTTGAACTTTCAGATAATGGACAAAAAGGATGAGAAAAAAATAGATAATAGATGGTTAGTGAGGAAATGTCAGAATGATTATTAATTTTTAATTTTTTTTTTTTTTTTTTCCTTTAAATATTTGTGTTTGAAACACTTTGAAATATTGTGCTGTAGACAGAACTTCTGACTCTATATAATCAAATCATTAAGTGTATTAATCTTTTTTTAGAAGTCTTTAAAAAAAACACATATTACATCACTCATGCTATAGTTATACAGTCTTCTAGTTTGATTGATAGTCTCAAATAACTTAAGCCCTTTCTAACATGTAGGCCCGGTTTCACAAATGGGGCTTAGCTCAAGCCAGGACTAGGCATTAGTGAAAAAAATTCACTGACATGTTTTAAGATATGTCAGAGCAAGATATTTTCATCTGAGACAGCTCAAACATGCGATTTAGTCTGTTAGGGACTAGCTTAAACCTTGTCTGTGAAACTGGGGGGTAGACATATAGGGCCGTTTTCCCAGTAAGGAATTAGATTAAGCCAGGACTGGACCTTTGCTAATTTAGGACATTTAAGAATTTTAAGAAACATGTATTACAATAATGCATTATTGGTTAGCATTTTAAGACCAAACAATGGCAATAATGTATTTTTATATCTCAGTGTAAGCTTTTTCCAGTTTAGACAGTTTTTTCCCCCATTCTCTCACTGATGGGGTTTTGGTTCCTTGGCTTGCTTAGTTGGGGGCACCTAATTTCTAGTGATTATCGTTGCTTTGATTACAGAGACTGTCTCTGCTTTTAATAAATAAATAGTTCAATCTTGTCATTATACATTACCATCACTCTATTCTCCTATTTGATAATGTTCAGTGCTTTGCTACAATCTGTATTGTTAAAAGCGCTATATAAATAAAAGTATAAGTCATGAGTAATTACGTTTGTTAAAAACCTGAAGCTGATATATGCAAACTGACTTGAACGATGTCTGGTTTCTTATGTTTGCATGTGCACTGTATAAGAAAGAGAGAAGTATGTACAGTATGGGTTGGTATGTTGGTTGGTCTGTGTGTAAGTGGGTTGGTTGGTCTGTTGGTGGGTGGGTGACTTGGTTGATTGGGGTGTTGGTGGGCTGGTTGGAGTGTTGGTAGTTTGGGTGGTTGGTTTTATTTTACTATATATATATGTCATGCTGCCTGCCATGTGTCTTGTGTTTATGTTGTGATCTTGTGCCATGTGCTCCTGTGTGTTTGTTTTCATTTTGTTCTCCCCATGTGCTCTTCCTTTTCCTTCCGCCAGCTGTGTTGTCTAGGTGTCTCGAGTAATGTCCCTGATTTTTCTGTGTATATTTACCATGTCCTGTGTTTTTGTCAGTTGTTGAAAATGTATCCAGTCCCCGTTTCATTTGTTCAGTCCTCTCCGTGTGTTTTTTCATTAAATATTCTTCGTTCTGAACTCTTGCCTCTGAATCTTTCATGCTCGCTGAAGATCGATCACCGGTGCTTTGTTAAAATTATTTATTTATTTATTTATTAACTTTAAATTTAAAAATTGTATGTCTGTACAATCTTAATTGCTACTTAAGATCAAACTTAAGTTCAAATTTAATTCAATTTCAGAAATTGGTATTCGTTTTCGGGAACTGCCACTGTGTCCGAAAATGCTATGGGAACGCCTTCATGCGTGACACGCTCTGAATCTGCTGTACCAATGTCGAATCAAAGGGTGATGACGTCGCATCACCATTCCTGTCAGCGTTAGCTTTCTGCCATTCAGAACGCGCTCTCTGTGCCTCCTGTTGAAGTCTGTCTGTGTGTTTGTTAAAAACGTTTGAAAGGTCCTTTTTTTCAATTGGTCCCTTGACTGTATGGTTGTGGAAATATTAGCTTAAAAAAGAAAATAAATTAAGCTAAAAATGACAGACAAAAAGCCAGGGCAACAAGGGCAAGCAGCCACGCTCTTTCAAACGTTGTGCGTCTTCCTGCAATAGATACATCACTGCAGATACGATACTGCACTGCATCACTTTGTGCGTGGCTTGCTTGGGATCGGATAAAAGCTGTTCTCAATGTGAGCTGCTGCCAATGAGGCTGCTCCGATCCTGAGGCTGAACGCTTCCTACGTGCTCGGCCGCCACCTCCACGCCGGAGCCTTCCATTCTTTCCCGATTTACACACCGAGGTGTGTAAATCGTGGTCGAAACCTTACACTTCCCGTATTTATGCAGGTATAAATGAACAGTGGTATAAGACAATGCCAAAGGTTGAACAGACGCTAGCCATCTATCTGTCTTCCGATGTCGCATCGTCGTTGAAGACTACGACCTTGCCTACTAAGCTGCTAAAAACAACATCCACGCTAGTAGGCAAGGGGTACTCGGTAGCAGGTCAGGCTGGAGCCTGCCTTCACACAATGGCAGTGCTCCAAGCATATCAAGCTGATCCGGTAAAGTATTTGAATGAGCAAGAGAAAATTAGCTCAGATGATGTTGCAGGAGGACCGCAGACTCTCCGAGCCACAAAAGAAACAGCTCGCGCCATCGGTCGATCTATGGCGGCTGCGCAGAGATTCCTTTTGTTGACCCTGTCGGATATCAGGTATAGAGACAGGGTCTGTCTCATGGATGCCCCGCTTACGCCTTCTGACCACTGTTCTCTTTAGCTCCTCCAGCTCCCCTGGGATTAAATTTCTTGCTTGCAATCATTTCTCTGAAGTGAGTAGGTGCCTTCATACTTAGACTTTGCGTCCGGACTGGCGAAAGCTTTTCTTTACCCTCGAGCGGGTTACTCTTCTAAGGTCCTTACTACTGCTGCACCACAACCTATCGAGTTGCAGGCGTTTCATCCTCCTCCCTTTCGGGTGATCCTGACCAGGACAAGTATGTGTCCTGTGTGAGCACTGGACATGTAAGTGCACAAGGCAGCTCTGTGGAGGAAATCTGACCAGTTATTGGTGTGTTTCAGGCCACCTAAGAGAGGTCAGCCCACTACTAAGCGGACCATTAGTCATTGGATTGTTGAAACAATTACAATCGGCTACGAAGCTTCTGATCTCCCCTCGCCGTTAGGGGTCAAAGCTCACTTCACAAGGGGTATGGCAGCCTCAATGGCCTACTTGGCAGGTGTCCCAGTTTTGGACATCTGCAACGCTGCGGGATGGTCCACGCCCTCCACTTTCTTCTGTTAATATGGTTTGGACACATGTATGACCCCTGGCTCATCAGCCCTGGATAGGCCCTAGTGGCATATGTTGAGACATAAGCACAGGGCAGGGTCCTTGGAGTCATACCAGCTTTGGTATAGCATTTTTGGACGCAGTGGCACTTCCTGAAAACGAACGATAGAGTTTATGGATATAACTATGGTTTGTTAAGGGAACGAACACTGCGTCACCGAGCCATACCTCCGGCGCAGTTCTTCATGATCTTGAAAGCTAACGCTGACAGCTTATACTTTCTGGTATGACGTCACGTCGCGATTTAATCGCCCTTTGATTCGACATTGGTACAGCAGATTCAGAGCGTGTCATGCATGAAAGTGTTCCCAGAGCGTTTTCGGACGCAGTGTTCGTTCCCTTAACTAACCATGGTTATATCCATAACCTCTATCGTTTTTCCTTAAAACGTTGACTAACCAATCTATAAAGGATGCAATAACTCTCAAAACTGTAAATCACATATGAACAAAGTGTCCTTTGCTGGTCAAGAGCGTTTTATAGAATGCATGAAAAGCTCAAGGTAAACACAGGACATTACATAAGCACACACCATTGCTTAGCCATTAGGCATAAGCTGACAGCAGCTCATTTTTAGCCATGGCAAAAAGATCCCTGCTGTGGATGAGCTATAATAGTGTGTTGTGTCTGCTAAACCTCTCACCCCACGCTGTTTTTGTGTTGCGCCACTCCTGTGAGCGGTCAGTTTGACCCTGACTCTGCACCTCACACCCATCATGCTGAACCAGACGGCCAGGTTCTGACCTACTGAGGCACCTCGGAAAATGTCTGCCACATTGTCCTGTGCCAAAGCATCCTAGCATTTACAGCTCCATTGTTTCATTATCATCCCATTTGCCCTCCTGCTGGGCCTGCCAGGCACACACACCTCTTTTTTCTCTCTATCTGCTGTCACAAAATAAAGCTCCTTTCTCTTCCACTTGTTTTATGCCTTTTTATGCTTCCTCACACACAATCCGTGCACATATACTGTACGCCATCACACACACAACTTTGTTTTTTTAAATATTTTCACTCAAACTGAATATTTTTACTTTGACATATATGATCTTCTGTATGGTGCTGTTTGCTAGCGTATTCTCTGTACATGCATGCGTTACATTTTTTACCATTTTTATTGTAATTTTTTTATAAACTAAAATGGGTTAGTCTATAGGTATGTCTATAGCTAAAACATTTTATCCTTCTATTCTCACCATCTTCTCTTATAGAGATATTTCATTAGACAACAAGAAATATTACATTTGTAAAAAACTTTTAAAAAGTGTCCCAATGATACTGCACACCAGACATGACCAAAATAATAGCCAGACATGCTCTTTGACCCACCACTTTCAGCGACTTCTCATCTGGTTGTACAGATTAAGGCTTTCAAAGCTTTCAAATAATATGAATACAGACTAACACTCATTCGTGACTAAAAGCAGGAATACGAGTGTGTGTTGAATCTAAAGACCCAGTACAATTACATGATCCTTAGAGCCTCAGCAGTCAGGATGAAGAGAGACTGTTAGGAGTGTAACCTCTAAAGAGCCCCAAAGTGCTGTCAATTGGGATGTGGATATTGCCTCCATGATTACAAGTTTTACAAGGACAGAGGAAAGGCCTATAATGGCCCATGAATGACCTTGTCCTAACAGGCCTTCAAGTGGATAGAGACGTGAGGAACTATTGTGTATAAAATCCTCAGAGCTACTCCACAGCTAACCTTGATCTGTAGACATTTCAAAACAACATTACAGAGGCTTCAAGTGAGAGCCAGGACAATTTTACACCATTTAGATGTCCTGTGTTTTAACATGCAATTATATGTTGCTGCCAAAGCTTGTCCAAACAATGCTTGGATGAAATGACCTAAAGTTGAATTTAAATTCACACGGCCCTGCAAATTTAGCATACTGCAACAGCAAGTCTGATAATGCAACATTAAAAAAATTGCTTATCAACTCGAAGTGCCACTGCAAGCACAATGTGAGCGTTTCTCAATGGGAGGGTTTTATTCCAACAGTCATTTAATTTAATTTTAACACACACACTATAAGTCCTTTACACAATCTGACATGTGCTTAAAACTGAACTGGAAATTAGGTGCTGGGTGTCCGGCCAGAAGAGAACTGGCCCCAACTAAACCTGGTTCCTCCCAAGGTTTTTATTTTTTTTCTCATGGATGGGGTTTTGGTTCCTTGCCGCTGTCACTTGTGAAGTTGGGGGACATCTTATTTCTAGTGATTATCGTCGTTTTAATTACAGAGACTGTCTCTGCATTTAATAGATAAATAGTTTAATCTCGTCATTATACATTATCACTCTATTCTCCTATTTTATAATGTTCAGTGCTTTACTACAATCTGTATTGTTTAAAGCGCTACATAAATAAAAGTGATGGATTGATTGATTTGTACATTGCAGACAATGCAGATATCACAGCTCAGAAACCATGTCTACGAGACATGCCGATCACACAAACCAAACTCTTCCAGGTCTTGGCTACAACCACAGTGTTTAAAGGTGGGTCAAGGTAAATCCTGTTTGCGGTTATCCAATGTAGACGATAGACAGGCATTATGCAAATGTGTTGCGGGTAAAAAGAGTGTGTTTACTGACAACTTGTTTCAGGCAGTTCAGAATAGATGCATCCAAACTGCATACCGAGAAGGTACTACATTTGAATTTAAACTTTGCAACCGTTAAAAAAGTATGTTCTATATTGTATAAGTATATTCCTATACAATACATACATACATGTGAATGAAATTTAGATGTACTACTGTACATCCATCATATTATACTCACTTGACCTACTTGAGACCTACAGCCATTCACAAGTCCTCTCCCATGGCCTCATGGGATAGTAAAGTGTCCATTAACTGGGCAGAAGTAGTAGGCATCCAGGTACTTTCTTGTCAACTTAGACTCTTTTGGTGTACTGTTGTTGTATAATAGAGACACTTTAATGATTTATTATATTATTTTGTTTATTTATGTATTTTGGAAGAAGAAGATATTTTTCAAGGTATCATAAATTATTCATAAATATTGAGGTGGAATTTAACACAATATTTGTTAACCTGAACTAATCTTCGCCTTATCATAAAAGATCAAATTATCTGATACATTAAGACTTATTGACCTTGACTGCTAGTTGAGAATTTGTTCCCCATAACACAAATTCATGTCGGTTACACCAACGAGTTTTTCAAATATTAGCTTTAATAAATCATTATGCAAATAATAATAAAAGATGAAAAGATGCAAAAAGAACAATTGGTTGTGTTGTTGTTGTTGCATGTTTACTCCATTGTATTCTTCAAAAAACAATGACAACTTAGATGGTGCGGTCCGATAGGTCTGAATCTGACATCACCACATGGTGCAACTGATTGGTTTCTTTTAACATCAGCAATCTTTGAGCTTGCTGCTCAACATTCAAATACTTGGTTAGTGCTTGCTGTAGCAGTTCCACCCTTCACCTGATTTCATGTATGTTTTATATTTGGGTTTTATGTCATGTAGGTTAAATGTGCATAAGCAGAATTTTCTAAATGCTTACAGCAAACCTATTTCACTAAGAGCAAACACACTAACATTATCATGCACATTAACATGCTAATCCTTTGAAGAGATTTTTCTTTTACTTGATTCCTTTTAATTAAATTAAAAATCTAAATTAAATAAAATTTTTAAAGAGAAACCCGATCATCAATAAGGAGTACTGAAGACATTTAATGAATGAATTGCATTGCAAGCATTTTTGAATAAAATAACAAATGCATGTTGTTTTCTTCAAGAACCTGTCATGCAATGTTTGTCCTCCCTAACCAGCGCAAACCAGTTCTTCTTCAGCAGGGTCTTTTGTATAAAACTATGCAGTTGACTTTATAGGGAGTCTTGATTATGTGTTTGAGCATGCCGTTGTTTGGGGGACCGAACCATTGGTGGGAGCAGATTTAAAGGTCAAGTCACAGTTGCTTGAGTAAACAGTAAACTGCTTGGCTGGGAGTTTGGACCTGCTGTGGAAATGACTCATTTTGTAACATGCAGTCACTCACTTCGTCACTGAAAGATCTGTTGTTGGCCTTCTCTGCAGAGAGCTCTCAGATTCTTCTGATAAAATAAAGTTCAGATTAACGAATGCGACTCTGACAATGAGTGCCAAGCTGCAAGAAATTGGCAAAACACAATAGAAATAAGAAGGAAATCATTCGCGCAAACAAAATAAGAGGAGTCATTAAAGTGACAGGATCCTACAGGACAATAAATGCACATCAAGATGATCCAGGCACAATGCCACATAGAAATATTGAGACAGCAATGTCTTCAAGCTGTAAAGTAAATAAAATGGAAAAGTTAAAGAAAGATTTGCTGCCTAATCCAATACAAATTTCTGAAAAGTCTGGAAACAAATGTATGGGATACTACACTCTCAGAAATAAAGGTAGAAAAGCTGTGACTGGTGCAGTTCCTTTTCAAAAGGTTCATGTTTGTACCTAAAGGGTCCATTTTGGTACCTTAAAGGACACATCGGCACTCAAAGTGTACATATTTGACATTTCTGAGAGTGTATAATATACTACACAGGATATTTTTATATTCTATTCTATTCTATTCTATTCTTTAGCACACAATTTATTTTTTAACATGTTTTTACTTTTTGTACAATTTTGAAATGGCATTCTGCAAACAAAACTACCTAATTAAATATATTTAAACAGCTAAATTGAGTGAGAAAAAAAAGCTGCAGCTCCTTTAGCGATGGACAGCAGGAACAGCAAGGTTCAACATCCAGAATGGTGTGATGAAAGTGCTACTATCTGCTGTTGACAGAAGACCTTGGCAGCAGAATTTCTCAGCACACACTGAAGATGCAAACCTCAGTTCGGATTACTGTTTGGCATGAAACAGTGATGGGCCGGTGAAACTCTGGAACAGAAGTGTATGGACAGATGAGCACAAGATTATCAGTGTGATGATAAGGCAAAAGTGCACAGAAAACTGGATTGAGGATGATCCAACGTACTCCCACAACATCTGTGAAGCAGTGGCATGCTGTGATTTTGTCACGGAGGCAGACAGGAGATGAATGATCGAGGTTAGTCCCAGTGTAGCGTGACGGAAGACTCAAACGCGGAGA
>JAUYWG010000021.1:591220-602144 GCA_034779775.1 Enteromius afrohamiltoni | reverse complement strand
AAATACTGAGCAAAGGGTCTGAATACTTATGACCATGTGATATTTCAGTTTTTCTTTTTTAATAAATCTGCAAAAATATCAACAATTCTGTGTGCCATTATGGAGTGCTGTGTGTACATTAATGAGGAAAAATTTTAACTTAAATGATTTTAGCGAATGGCTGCAATATAACAGAGTGAAAAATTGTAAGTGTTTGCAAAATGACTGTATACATATATAAATCTAGGGGGGAAAAAAAATGAAGAACATTTTTTTTACTATTTTTTATTTTTGTTGTGCAGGTATAAATGTGGGTCCAGTAGTTGCTGGTGTAATCGGGGCTCGCAGGCCTCAGTACGACATCTGGGGAAACACAGTCAATGTTGCCAGCCGAATGGACAGCACTGGAGTTCAGGGAAAAATACAGGTAAAACAAACACGCGATCATTTAAACAAACCAGCACACCAATCCAAACAAACCTGAGTTTGTTTGCCTCTTCATGCCAGGTGACCGAGGACGTCTTCCGCCTACTCTCCAGTTATTATCACTTCCAGTGTCGCGGCCAGGTCAGCGTAAAGGGTAAAGGTCAAATGCTCACATACTTTCTGGAAGGCAGAAGTGCGCAAGGCACACAGCACACACGATCCAAGAGCCCCGAGAGCGGGTCCAGCCCCTGCATCCGGACCAAACTGGGATCAGCGCCCGCTGTCAGCAGCTACGGGGTGAAAAGTCACACCGTAGGGCACGTCAGCACCCCAAACAACAGCATTCTGTACCTGCCCTCTGTATCCGTCGACATGGAGATGGAGGTGTGATTGCCAGGATGACGGGTTCCCTGGTGATCAATCGATGCATTAGTAAATCAGAGGCAGGGAGGGAAACCCAGCACAAGGTAAGAAGCGAGGTGAAAAAAACGAGGAGAGACGAGACAGTCTTTGCACATTCAAACGTGCCAAACCGAGAAAGGCCCTCCCCCTTCACGCAAGTACATAATAAGCATGTATGTCTTTCCGTGTACACGTATGCGTGTGTTTTAATGAGTCTTCCCCGACCAACAGGATATCAGGGTCTCCTAAACGGGAGCATGCGATCTACTGCAAAAGGCAGCTTCACACCAGCCGAGGAGACGCTTACCCACCGTGTGTGTGTGTGTGTGTGTGTGTGTTATCTTGCATCTGACAATGTCAAGAGATGCCACGGCGATGAATATTTTGAACATGTGACCAACCGTTTTGTTTCAAACAGCGCTGTATTTTGTATGAGACTGAGTCAGGCCAGTTTCTCAGACGTGTCGGGTTTTCCCCTGCAGACAAGGGAAAAGCTGGTTGCTCATATTGAGATCTGCCTGGGATAAATTGTTTACATGAAGAACACGTCACGGGTTTACAGACCTGATAGCAAAGCTATTCCCAGCTCTTCGGGTTTCAAGCACTCATCTGCGGTTGCAGAGAGGCAGAAACACTAAACAACCGCAGTGAATCAGAGACTGCTGTGATTTACTAGCGAATGCTAGCGCTATCCTGTTTTGTAATCATTTACAGAAAGTCGGTCGAGTCTGTGACGTGGGTAAATGTTTAACTTTGCGTGGGTTGAATCAGCACAGTTTTTCTGTATGTGATGTGTGTACGCACTTGGTGCTTGGACAAAACATCTGTATGCACTTGCTGCTGCCCTTTGCCCTCTGGGATATCCTTTCCAGTAATAACACGACAACCGATCCCATTGCGTGAAAATAACCAATACAGTTGAGAAGCCAGCACAATCGAGGCCGTCACCGATGATGCTACTTGCAAAAAACAACCCAATTGGTGTGATCAAATGGCTTAATATACATTTATTCCACATCTGTTTTGTCGGCGGTAGCACTTCGCTTTCAGATTCTCCTATCAACAGTAGCATCTCTCACTGTGCTTGCGGCGCGATCTTTACCACGCGGTTGAACATGCATGATATTTTAGTGCTGGATGTGTCATGTGCTCTCTAGATCTTAGGTTTAACATCTGGATTTTTAGTGCATCTTTTTCCAGGCAGTCAAACGATCGGTTGGGAAAGCCTCACGAGCCTCATTTCGGATTTCAGAATGATCTTTTTTGGTTTTCTTTCTGTGCTATTACTGTATCTTTGATAGATTTCCCATGATGCCTAGCGAAAGACGTTTGGCTTCAAGCATGCCGTTCTGCATGTCCCTCTCAGCATGCTGTAATTCTGTCACGTCGCTCTATTTGATAACTGATTTGTGTCTCTAATGCATGCCTACTGCAAAAACACAACCGAGGGTGAAAAGTGTCGAAGATATGTTGCGAAAACATGCTTTAGTAGCACTGCATGAGCCCAGAATAATGGCCTTGATGAAACGAACCATCTTTTATTTATTTTTCTTTTTTGGCGTATCTGCTAACCTGGCCCGTGTGTGGTGCTGTGGGGAAAGCTTTCTGGGAGTTTTGTAGCATTGGCGCCTTGTCGAGCTCTTGAGGTGACTGCCTTTTTATCCAGGGTCAATTGGAGAAAGTGTATTTCTTTGAATATGTGCCAACAACACACAAACTGTACGGTTACCAACATATCATTATTATGTTCTTTTCTAGCGCAACTTTGCGAAACTGTGTGCATTCGGTTCCGTTTCGAACTTTACTCTCATATGGACTGATTGCACCACGTGGGGCTCAATACCGACTCGCAAATATTCCTTTTATTTTCTCGACGTTTAATTCATGTTAAGCTACGTATTCAGGAATGCTCTCTCTGATTCTATTTTTCGCTGCATTTAGCTTAATTTTGCCATGTACGGAAGTCCGCATATTTATTAACGTAAAGTAAGAATCTGTTCATTCAAGTTCCATATATGTAGATTTTTGGTTTTCCTTTAATGAATATGAATGCCAAATGCCAAAATGCTTATCGTTATCACTGAATATTTCAGATTCTATGATCCAACAAATGTAGCCAAACAGTTAAATGGTTCTATTTGATATGGCTTGATATGATCTATTTTGACTACAGTGGCCTAACTTACTGCTGTTATGAACATTAATGATATATTAACTTTATTAATGCATAAAGTGTGCACAGTAAAATCATAGAATAGATTTTCATGTCGATCAGATATTTTCATATTTGATACGGGTCAAAATTATTGTACGTATTAAATATATTGTAGAGTAAACGAAAAGAGTATTTTATTGATGATTTGTAATATTTGTGCTATTTTTGGGGTTGCAATGTATTTATTGCGATGGTTCTATGTGAATGTAAATTTCATATTGAGATCTTTTATACTTGTGTTTGCACTGTTCGGGAATAAAATAACAATGAGAGATGACGTGGGGCTTCTGTGTGATGTTTGCACTGCTTGTGTTGTTGTGGTCGTGGCCTTGACCATGAATAAGGAGACGTCAATCTATGGACTGATTGTAAGAGTGAATGACCTGGGAGTTCTGACATTGTATAACTTGAGAAAAACAAATGGAGCAAACTAGAAAGATTCAGACAGTCTTATGTGATAAAAAAAAAAAAAAAAAAAAATGTTTTATTAAATTTAAATTTGACTGATGGAAAACCAGTTTCCTTTCCCATGAAAAATCTCTCTTTTTTTATTAATTAAATTGAAGTTACTATATATATATATATATATATATATTTATTTTTTTATTTTTTTTATTTTATTTTATTTTTTTCTATCAGAAACTGATGGAAATGCTTCCTCTTCCACAAGTCCATATCTTCATATTTTAATTTGTTTTATTTTTACTGATAGTAAGCCAGTTTCCTTTCACTCAAATATTCATTTTATTTTGAGTTGAGTTTAAAGTTTTTTTATTTTTATTTTATTTGATCTTATTTTATTCTGAGTTGAGATGGGACTGATTGAAAAACAATTTCCCGCAAAAAATATTTCTCCTTTATTTGAATTTTTGTTTTTATTAAATGTAATCATATTTTAGTTTAGTTCTCATTTATTTTATTTTACAGAAACTGATGCAATTGCTTCCTCTTACGCGAGTAAGTTTTACTTGACAGATGGAAAACCAGACACTTTTTATTTTACTTTGAGTTGAGTAGACAGACTGAATAAAAATGTTTCCTTTTTTTATATTTAAATTCAATTTAATAATATTTTATTTTTTATTAATTTATTTTACAGATTTAAATGCTCCCTCCTCCACAAGTCCGTGTCTCTATTTTTTATATTATTTTATTCTGTTGAGTTGAGTTAACGAAGGCTGATGGAAAACCAGTTTCCTCTCCCTCAAAAGACAGTGTGTTCCTGCCTGAGTATTTGCATTAGATTAATGTGTGAAATAAACAGCAGCGCTTCAGAACATCGAGGCTTTAGGAACTGCCGTAGATCCGGCCTATTGTCCCGCTTCTCTTTTCTTCATACTTCTACGGCTTTCCGACCGGGATGCGTTTTTTTTTCATATACAGGATGTGCCCGTTCCGAAGCATTTTGGGGAACAGGGGAAAACAAAGAAGTCTTATCGGGCTGGCATGTGTAAGCAGCAAATAGTCAGGATGTGACACATTGTACTGCCGGATACAACTTGCAAATGTTATTTATGAGAGAAAATGAACAGAGTCGCATCAGGGTGTCAGGATGGATGGACCTTTTACCATAACCTACACTCGTCGCCATAGTTACTGATTATTATGGCCTGCTGAGGTCAAGTGTCACTCTTAAGTCAACTCTGAAATAGAGGGTCTGCATCTTGTAGTGTAATCCATCCTTCTCTACTTAACATTAAAAAATGAGCTTAATAGACATCATATGACTGTAAAATGAATGTCACTTTAAAGGGATAGTTCACCCAAAACAAGGAGTTAGGACAGTGAAGAAGAGAAATGTTGAATATTTTAATAACATCCTTACCTTGAATATGGTAATTAACATAATTACACTGATGTCTATGCAGGGTCAGAAAGCTCTAGGTTTTCTTCTTAATATGTGTTCTGAAGATGAGGTCTTATGAGTTTGGAACGACATGAGGGCGTGTAATTAATTACAGAATATTCATTACTATTTATTGTTTTTAAACTATTCCTTTAGAAATTATAGTTTTGTAAATATTTACTCCCTCTCATGCTGTTATAAACCAAAAACAAAGTTACTATTGTACTTACTGCAATCTCTACATGCTTTATTTGAATGAACAGAAATGAAATGTGAAAGATTTCCAGCAAAAAAGTAGCTTTTTAGTCTGTTTGTCACATTAAGGCTCGTATGGGGACAGAACACTTATTCGTTACTCGCTTTTGTCTTTATTTACAACTCTCAAGCTATTCTACATTTGTTTAAATATTTGTATAAACGTACTGTAGCAACAAATATAACAATGCAATGCAAATATTTTAAGCAGCATAACATTTTTGTAATGTAATGCATCTTTGCTCATCTCAAAATTTGAATGGTAGTGTATATATTGTACCGGGGGTCAAAGGATAAATCCTCCTACATTTCATGTAAGATCATATCTCAAATGTGTATACGTGCGTTTCAGAAAAAATGAATATGTGCACAAAAACATGCAATACCTCTCTTCCAGATGTAAAATCTATAAATCACGAACGATCTTGAATTGTGTGCAGGTGAAAGACGTCCACACATTGTTTTTATAAACCTGAATGTGTTTATACATGAGGATATCCCAGGATTCAGTTAACCCAAAACTGTGCCATCATGTCCTCACCTCAAATTGTTCCGATCCTTAATTAGTTCTAAGAAGATTTTTAAAGGGTTAGTTCACCCCAAATGAGAATTCTGTCATTCATTACTCACCATAATATCATTCCAAACCCGTTCATCTTCAGAACATAAATGAAGATATTTTGGATGATATCAGAGAGCTATCTGACCCTCCATAGACAGCAACACAACTGAAATGATCCCAGATCCAGAAACACAGTTAAAGCAGTCCATGCTATTTTAAATCTGTTCAGTTGTATTCTTGTCTATGGATGGTCAGATAGCTCTCTGATCTCATAAACAATAGCATAACATGTGTTTTGAAGATGAACGAAGGTCTTATGGGTTTGGAACGACGAGGGTGAGGAACTCATGACAGAATTCTAATTGACGGTAGCAATTTTTACCCCAAAGCAAATGCTGCCAACTTGATTATTCTTATAAATATCTTTTGCATTCAGAAAGAGACCCATATATGTTTGGAACAACTTGAGGGTGAGCAAATGATGACAGCGTTCTCTCTTTGTAAGCACTAGACTAACAGATTTTACGCTCGTGTAAACAATTCTATTATTAGAAAGTTTATTTTCCTTTCTGTCATGTCTTCTCTTGTTCCAAAAAAAAAAGAAAGAAAGAAAAAAAAAAGATAAGAACATCTAGATGAGCGTTCAACGGAAGAAAGAAAGCCATACGGGTTTGAAACGGCATGAGGGTGAGAAAATGATGACAGAATATCTGTTTTGTGTGTGTAAAAACGATCCCCTACACAGGTAATGGAATAATCAGCCCAGCCTACTGAACCCATTGTGCGTTAACAAGGAGCTGTGCTTATGGAAAATCTCCAGCCTGTCCTGTAGCTCACATACTGTAGCGGTGTCAGATCAGGCCCGGGCTTGCTTTTCCATTTCTTAACCAAGCCCATACCTTTCCTCGTCTCTCAAATGATAATCTCTGCCCTCCAGCGCATCAACGCTCACAATGACTTTCATACGAAGATGCTCTCACTCCCATTTTTCCTTCCATCGAACGCCTTGCCAGAACTTGCCTTTTCCCCCTTTTTAACGGTCGGTAACCTCTTACTGGAAACTGTAAACGTTTCCTGCTAAATGAAGATGTGTACATGCTGATGAGTAAGGCGTAGGAGTGTTTATTACCTGCGGGGAGGAAATGACTCATGACTTTTTTTTTTTTTTTTATGGCTGACATACCAAGATAAACAGCAGCGCTAACAGGTCATCAGCTTGCACACTTCAAACCCATCTGCTGCCGAGATCACAACCACGCAGCTACCTGATTGGATAAGACTGCCTCAGATCAGCGTGGGGCTAATGATTAATTTCCACTTCGAGTTATCCAAGTGAACGATCGTGACAAAACACTTTCACAACAGCTTTCAGGAATACAGTACAATCATATCTGATCCAGCGGGTTTCTGATGGTTTGTGTGCACTGATGAAAGTGTGTCATATTTTAAGGTCAAAAAGCACACAATTAAAACAGCCAAGCACTGATTGTATAATACGTGTTTAGATAAATCACTGTTGCAATGCTGAACACATGTTCTTTGCACAATACACAAGTTTCCTATGTTGCTATTTGAGATGTTGATAAAAACTCTTACATAATACAACACTAACCCAGCCGTGGAATATAGCTGGTTTTGTACACTCAAACCACGACAACAGTTCAACCCTATCGATTTGCATTTTTAAAAGAAATCACAAGCTCAATTTAGGCTAAATGTTGCAAACCTGTTACCAATCAGTTTTTGGATTTTATTTGATCACTTTGGAAATAATAAGGTTCAATCTGACACGTTTAGGCTATTTATGGGTTATGCAGTTTTTTAGTAAGTTTGCAGTAAATTTTTGGACGTTTTATTTAGAAAACAAAACATTTTACATGTAAAAGGTATATGGAATGCAAAAAATTGGACGCTCTTATAATTCCAATATATATTTGTATTTAAATAAATATTTTTGTTGCTGAAATTAATTAACAAATCTTCTCTCATGGTAACATTAATAGAAAGCTTATCTGGTAAAATATGATCACAAAAATATTGTTTCAAACATCTATACAAGTACCTTTCCCCTGTTGGCTGTTAGTCTAACTTGTTGCTACAATGTTATCCTTGTTTTAGAATGTTCAAAGAAAATTAAAAGTAATATTTAAAGTAGAATTCACATAATATTTGGAAAATAACACAACTGAACGTTCCCTTAATACTTGCATAATTGAGGAAAAAATTGAAATAAAAGTCTCTCTCTCACACACACACCTCAATTCACACACCAAAAACAACCTTCTTTGGTTCTTTTAATTTTTTACAAGTTTCAGTCCTTGTACTCTTTTTGTGAAACGTGCCGCACGTTCCAGTTTGCCCTCAAAAACACAATGAAGGCTTTCGGCGATGTCTCCTTGTTAGAAAGTGCAATCCGCATCATCAATCACACTCTCAAACAATGCAACTCAGTTGCACGGATTAACAAGCTCAAACTTGGCAACATGAAAGACACCAAAATAGCAGCGAAACAGACTCCACCATTCATTTCAGAATACGATGAGTTCTGCACAGCGGGTCGCAATGTAATGGGCTTTTGGCAGATCATCAATCCACTTTACTGCCACCAACAAAACGCATGACTCACCTGTATAATAATTACATTTAAGTATTAGCTATAAGACTTTTAGTTGCAAGATTTTACTGAGGCAGGTGATCAGGAAGAATCAGAAAACGATGTGGCACAAGAGGTCATTGTCATAAAAACTCAATGTTTTATGAGGATCACGGCAGTAAATGTGAAGAAATTGCATTCTTTAAGCTTTAGTCAGAGCTTTCTAACAAAAGGGAGGTGATATTATAATTGATTAAATTAGTGTCAAAATTACTTTGTTGAAAGGTTTATTTTTCATTTAATTGGTCTTTTTATGCCTTTTTAATATAAACATTAACAAACACACAAAAAAGTAAATATTGATCAAATTGGCAGACTGACGTTCCAAACCTGGGAAATTCTAATAAACATTACAGAACGAAAAACACAAATGCATTAAATTAATTTTTGCCAACTTTTTGTTCTTTGGTATGAATTTAATAATGTCACAAAAATGCATAGAATTTCTCAAAAAAAAAAAAAGAAAGAAAAACGGCAGAAAATGCTGAAAAACAGTTCAAACATTTGAAGATGCATAGCGCATACCTGCCTACCATAACTGTACACCTGCAGATTACGCTCAGTCTGCGTCATGAAACTTGCATCCTACAGGAGTGGCTCGACTCTGACGCGTCAACATTACTTCAATTCTGTCGGGTTTAACGAGTGATCTGTAACAGACGGAAAACAAGTCAAAGGTGAAGCTAGCATTACAATATCTGCCAAAAATCCGTCCCTCTCTAGTGTTAAAGGTGAAGACACATTCACACATTTGCTGAATCCAAGAAATGTGGGATTTCCCAGTTTGAGCCGACACAGACGAAGAGACTGTGTGTGTGAGTGTATGTATATAAATGAGTGCTAGATATGCCTGGACTTTACCGTTGACCAAATAAACACCTCTCGTTTGGCCATTTCCATGCTGGCTGGAGAGACGAGCCAGAGGAAGCCACACACAATAGAGGCCTGCGCATGAGAGCGCATATGAGAAAGTTTTCCCACACACACACACACACACACTCATATAAAATCATTTTGACACTTTTATGCATTATATGCACACACAACCACAAACGCACACACACACACACACCACATCCAAGCTGATAATGGAGTCAAACTGCCGTTCACTTACAAACCACAACGATTTCCTGAAGTGCATGAAGTATGTAACATTAACCGCAGAGAGAGAAAGAAAACTCTTCGGGTAAGAGTCATCCTATATGTGTGTGTACATCTCAGGAATAAAGGCTTGCATGAGAATTGATGGAAATGCACGCTGTGACAGGAGATCTGGCACCAGAGCAGCTGCTTCTTTAAACAACAAACATGTGTGGTCACACCCGCAATCATCTATGATATTTCTGATCCGAAGTCATGTATTCATAACAAGCGAGCATTTCATTCAGCTCTCGGTGGACAATGTGGGTGAAAGGTGGCGAGTGTGTGATGGACCGTGTGTGTGTGCACATGTATTTACATCTCACATTTCAGTTCGACTGGCAAGTACGGTACTAAACTGATGGCTCTCTCTATTGTGACATCTGGAAGGGTTTAAGATGCACTAATCACTAGATTATCATCCTTAGCCATGCCTGACCCTTAAGAACATTCCACAATCATGCTTTTAATGCAGGAATGGGAAAAATGTTTTCACTCGCATTACCTTACTTAACCTCTCCGGTAGAGTGAACGTGCAATACTATATATAGAACAGATAGAGGTGCAGTTTATCGCATCACACAATCATGTGAAACATCTTTTTCTTTTATTTTTAGTACCATTGTAATGCACGAACACATCGTGCTCATTGGAAGAGTACCCTTTACTTACATTTTTGCTAAACTAAATACAAATGTAGTGTACATGCAATTCCCTGCTGTTTCCAGCTGAAACGAGCTCTGCTTGCAGTCAACAACTAATTTTTTTCCTTTTAAATGATCTGGGTCATTCCTGTTATACAGTGACTTTCTGTCTCTATGAATTACATATTAATATTTTGAGAAATTACTGAAATTATACATAGTAGGTATGTTTATCACTTAGAGATATTAGACATTAAAAATATTGTTTTGTTTATTACAAACCTTTTAATTAGTTCAGTTTTATCATGTCTTGAGTCCAAAGTAATCATCTTCCACTAGAAATATAAACCATAAAATTATAAAAACCTCAAAATATCTTTCAATGATGTTATGGACTAGACTAAACTTCATCTACTCATTTATACAAATTATGTTGAAAGAATATTCATTTTTGTACAATTTGCTTTATTTACTGTGTCCCTAAACTCATTTTCCACCCCGTTAGGGTGTACTTCCTCACCTTCCAAAATAGACTTTAATTCCACTGAGATCATTTTCAAGAAGTGATTTTTTTTTTCCCCAGCTGGAATTTAACTGTACAAATGGAGGTAAATGTTTCACTCATACCTTTTAGTTTTACGTTTTTTAAATGTTCTCCTGCTTGTCCCACTCTAAAAGGTCCACCCTGGGGTGTGTAACTCGCTGATAAATCACCATAGTACGGTGCATTATTTTGGAAACGAACTAGCTACACACGACTGTTTCTCCGTCATTTGAACCACGTTAGTTCAACAACATAGGG
>JAUYWG010000021.1:580899-591120 GCA_034779775.1 Enteromius afrohamiltoni | reverse complement strand
AACAGGCGAAAACAGTCAGGACAGGCGGCAAAGAATCAAGAAAACAATGGGACAGGCAGAAAATCAAACACGGGTAATAAACACCCTGGATAAACGCTCAGAAACGACAGCCAGGGCAAATCGAGACTTCGCGACTTGATCGTGCAAAAGTCAGAGCTTAAATAGTCTGTCTTAAATAGTCTTAAATAGTTCACTGGCGGGGAGAAACTGCACGAAAACGCCGAGGTACGAGGTCCTAAAGAGTCCGGGTGGGAACGTTAGTATTCTGGTGAGGGTTCCTGCTGCTGATGGCCGGAGAGGGCCACAGAGGTGCGGTCTGTGACATATATTATGTAAATATGCGATTAATCATTTGACAGCACTAATTCCAGCAAAAACTGACAGCAGTGCTGGTTTGAATAGGCTTCATAGTTGTTTTGAAGAGACAAAAGATTGGACGGCTTCTAATTGTTTACAGCTAAACGAAAGCAAAAGTGAAATTCTGATTTTAAGCCATTCTAGGACTTCACTTGCTTTTAATTTAGGCGCTGTCTCTGCCAGGGTCCAACTCTATGTAACCAATTAGTACAATAGCAAAGGGCAGCTTCTTCCATCTGAGTTTGCTACATTGGCATCCTGTAAAGTTTTGAATTGATTTTAAAGTAGCTGTTTTTGTGTATAAGGCTTTATCTGGACTTTATCTGCACTCAGGTCTAGCAGTCAGCTTCTCTTAACTGTCCCCCTTATTTCATTATATTATCTTTTATCTGATGTGTGTTTTCTTTTAGGTTTGTATATCTGTATTTTGTTTTACAGCACTTTGACACTCTGTTGCTTTTAATTGTGCTATAGAAATAAATTTTGACTTGACTTATAATACGTATTTATATTATATTCTATTATGCATTTTCATTCCCAAACTATGTTAATGCTCTTATAGCAGTACCTAGTGGCCAAGTATGAATTAGAATTTTCATTCAGACCAACCAAAACAGCTTGGGCTTCATTCAAAAAAACGGAGAGATCAAAACATGAAGTTTTATGTAGTTTCTGATATTTATATGGCCATGCTGAGCTATGTTGATCATTTAGAGGCCTAAGAAATCAGTACACTTTGTAGAGTTAAAATGAGCAGAGCCAGACCGTGTTCACAACTTATCGAAAGTGAAGAGAATACAGTAACAGGAAAAAAGACCAGAATGTGATTGTTTAATCTCTTGCCAAAGCCCCATATAATTAATTTTAATTTATTCACTTTAATCATATTCTGCTGGCCTAAATAGCCTATTAGACATCATGATATAAAGACCTGAATTCTGATGCATTGTTTTTCACCCTCAGGCCTGACCAGAAGGATCAATAATCTGCAATGAAACATTCATTAAGAGCTTCCTTTGTTTCAGCATCACACTAAACAGTTTAGTTATCTTTTGGGCATCTGGCACAACCTGTTGGGCATAAATTCATATGAAGATGACTGATTTTCAGTTTAGAACACCGTCGCACTAATGCTAATCATATTTTATTGATCTAACGGGCAATCTCATTATCTCATTATTCTAATGGGCCTCTAGCCATCAGCAGCTGGCCTTGCAAAGATGAAACTGACACTTTCTTTTATAGCTTTGGACAAATGAATAAGGCCTGTCAACCTCTAGACATAACATTATGGTGACTGTAAATTTCAGACTTTCTCGAGTCAGTTTGCTATTTATAGTTAAATTCTTTAAAGGTTTTCCAATATGTTGATGAGTTTGTTTCTTTATGGGAACAGATCTGGATAAATTTAGGCTAACATCACTTGTTCAATGGATGCTCTGCAGTGAATCAGAATGAGAGTTTAAGAAATTTAAGAAATTGTTCAATGCTTTTTTACTTATTCTGTCACTCGGATTCTAGATTAAATCGCGTGTTTTCAAGATGCATTCATTCTCATTATGTGCTTTATTTTCATTTTCTACATCTTGAACAAGTGTTAAAGTCTAAAGATTCTCAGTCATCTAGGACACCTCTTAGACACAGGTCTTATATAGAACATCTAATTTGCATTTATTGCAGATGTTTTGCAATTCATCCAAGTGGCTTAAGACTGTGGGAGTCACCTCCCGTGGCCTTCTACACCTCCTCTCAGACACTTGCAGTGACTCCTATCAGCAGTGCTCCCGCAGCTTTGTCTCCGTTTACTCAATAATTGCTACTCTCATCATCAGAGAGGCAACTCCCACAGAGATTTGCAACTGTTATGACGTAGGGGGTGTGATGAAGTTAAATGACGGTAAATCTCCATCACCCCACAATCAGTTGCAGAAAGAGAATTGTTGAGTTGAGTTCTGGCTAATGAACATAATGTTCTCTAATACTTTCTGAGGCAAAAGTGGCAAGGAACCAAAACCCCAACCATAAGACAATGGGGAAAAAACCTTGGGCGAACCAGGCGTAGTTGGGTCCAGTTCTTCTTTTTCCCGGACGCCCAGCACCTAATTTCCAGTTCAGTTTTAAACACATGTTAGATTGTTTAAGGACTTAAAGTGTGAGTGTGTGTGTGTGTGTGTGTGTGTGTGTGTGTGTGTGTGCATCTGGATCCGGCAGTCTGTCCATGGAGCTCATCTAGGTGTTCTGATGAAGATCATCTCATTGTGTTGGTACACCATTTTACGATGTAACGAGTACATTGTGTGTTAAGGAGAGTGTTCCCGGCTCTAATTAATGCAGCCTCATAATCCTTTAACGGATCTGATTAATAAATGTTTATCAGTGTGTTTATGTGTAAGCCAGAGTAAAGAGATGTGTCTTTAATCTAGATTTGTGCCCGCCTCCCGAACAGTATTAGGTAGATTGTTCCAGAGTTTGGGTGACAGTACCAAGATATGATGAGAACAAACAGTGTTGGATGAAGTGAGCATTCAGATACAAACAACTGAAACAAAAGACTTTTTAGAGAGTTATTTTGAGAAAATTCCAACCTGGTCTCATAAAAATATGTACCTCTGCACACTTTTACGTACATCACTGCACGTTCTGTCCAGTTACGAAGAGAAATGTCCAGTGGCACTAAAACATACACACAGAAGGTAAGATAGAAGGTTCTTAAAGTCTTTTATTATAGGCAGCAGAGGAAAAACAGATATGCAGCTGGTGGAAAAGATAAGTAGATTAATAGTATATAGATTAACACAACGGGAATGATTATTAAACTCATTGACTTTCTTCAGCAGTAGTGCAGGATCGATGGAGGACACACAGATAACAGAGACGGGGAACCAGTCACACACCACAGCTTGAGACACATCGAGGAGATCCAAGGATCCTGGGGAGGAGACAGAGATCATGGAGAACACGAGGGGTATCACAAGGTAAGTAGTGACAGAAGGTACGGAGGAACCTGATGGCAAGTAACTCAGGATTTCCAATGTTGTTGTTCTTCTCCGTCGGACTGAATTTTTTGGAGAATTAAGCGCATGGATGGAGTTTGGCCAGATTCCCCTGCTGCTGGGAGAGGACGGCTCTGTAGTCGAGGCATCGACTTCCACAGTGAAGGGCAGTTCTGAGATTGGGTAAGCAAGGAGTAACTTGTAATGATACTGTAATTGTCAATAAACCAATAAATAAAAGTTAATTATATCATATCATATACAAATCGATACAAGTTGGCAAAAGGAATCATTGGAGGTCTTTGATTGAAGTGGGAGTTGGCCAGTTCACTACCTTCATCCATGCGGACACCAGCTTGACTTATATGATAACCCAAAAACTGCACAGATGGTTGGTGGAATGAGCATTTTTCCACTTTCGGGACGAGATTGTGTTCTCAGAGGCGGGTGAATACGTTGGAGACGTGGCGCTGATGTTCTTGGAGATCTTTGGAATAGATGAGTATATCGTCGACATAGATTTGTGCATATAGTTCTGAAATATGGAAGGTGCGTTAGCAAGGCCATACGGCATAACAAGATACTCATAGTGGCCCATAGGGGTGATAAAAGCAGTCTTCCTCTCATCACCTTCACGTATTCTGCTTAACTTATAGGCACTTATTAAATCTAGCTTCTTTGCCAAGCTGGAAGCAGCAGGGGGGTATGTGCACCATGGCTTTACTCTCCGGGATGGATAACGGAAAGATCTTATCATGGGGCACTGGAGCATCAGGCAGCAGATCAATAGCACAGTCTAATGGTTGATGTGGTGGCAATTTGGCAGCCCTCTTGGGGCAGAAGACATCCTTAAAAGAAGCGTAGCACTTCTCCTAAGGGTTTTTTATGGAAGTGGTGCACACCGGAAGGGGAGTTGGAGCCTTTAGAGGGAGATCAGGAAAACAGTCTGGCCAGCACTACGAACCCCATTGGAGAATTTCCCCAGACCGCCAAGAGAGGATGGAATTGTGCCTTTCCAAACATGGGCGCCCTAGAAAGACGTTGATAGTTGAGCCCTTCAGAACCAGCAGAGTAATTTCCTCCTTGTGACGTTGACAGACTTGCTACTTTATGTGCCCGGCTTGCCGTCTCACATTCCGTGAAAAGAGAGGTTGTCCCTTGACTGACTAAATGTGGTAGATCATTTTTGAAGGTGTGGTCTTAGCCACAAGCTGTCGTACGAGATGGCCGGCAATGAAGTTGCCCCCTGACAAGGAGTTGTAGAGGGCATTAACTGTAATAGAATAGTCGGTAGCAGTAAGTGTCACAACAGAGGTAAGAGGATTCATCTTCTCATGCATAGGAAGAATCATACTCACCACAGGCAGGGGAGGGCGACGGGAGCATACACGTATGTGATGCCCGGCTTGACTACAGTAGAAGCAGAGATCTAACACCATCCTTCTTCGGCGTTCATTAGGAGTTAGTTATTGGAATTCTATCTGCATAGGCTCATTGGTGGGTTCTGGACTATACACAGGAGGTAAGTGGAGAATTAAGAATTAAAGTCTTTTATTACAGGCAGCAGAGGAGTAACAGATATGCAGCTGTGGAAATGGTAAGTAGATTAATAGTAGATAGATTAACACAATGGAAATGAGTTTTAAACTCAATGACTTTCTTCGGCAGGAGTGAGGGATAGACGGAGGATACACAGATAACAGACAGGGAACCACAGCCACACACCACAGCTTGTGACACAGAGAGGATATCCAAGGGGCCTGGGAAGGAGACAGAGGGTTATCACAAGGTAAGTAGCCAGGAAAGTAGTGTTTTAGGATATAGCTTTTCAAATCAGAGTCCACTTGTAGGGAATGAGCTCGGACTGTGAACGCCGTGTTGTGTATGGTTTTATACTGTGTGCACTGGGAGTGGTGATTGGAATCAGGTGGTGGTGACAGGTGCATATAATTCAGAAATCTCGTGAAAGTGATCATTGTGACTATGTGAGGGTGGAGCCTGGCATGTCTGGGACACATAAGTTCAATACATGAACCCCTGGCACATTTTATTACATTGATATAGGTCAGTATTTTGATGGTTCAGAATTAAAATATCTGTGGTTCTGTCATGTTGGAAATATGCCCTACACTAAATCCAACCCCAAACCTACCAGTGTTAAATGCTAAACTGATATAAAAACACATTTGTTGATGCAATCGTGTCATTTCAACTTTCTTTTACACGGACCTAAAGTGTTTTGTTGAAGTGTAGTGACACAGGATTGAACCGGAGCCCATCTCTGTACTCCATCAGCTACTGAACACACCTACCGTCTGAAAACACAGAGATATGAAGCTAGATATGTGTGATGATAACCTTTAAAAGCAGCAGTTTTGAAGTCTCTCAGCATCTTAACATTGTTCTGAAGTCAAAACATAATATTCCTCAAGTAATTGTGTTGAATTTGTGTAAAAAGGAATAAAAGGTGTTTTACTGCCTCTAGTATTCATTTCTTTTGGAAACTGCAGTAAAATGTACTTATTGGTACATATTTCATGTCTCACTAAAAAGGGCCGCAGGTACGTTTATGTCATGAGACCAGGTAGGAAAATTCACCTACTGCTGGGCCATGTGAATAAGCACCGCTTACATCATTAGGTCTGAAGAGAGGCGCAAAAGATTTACATAAATGCTAGACATCTTCGAGAAACATCTGCAAGACATTTTATTTATTTTTTTTATTACATACCACATACCTCCAGCTGAAAACTTAACCTGAAGACCTAACGTTAATGAAAACATGGTCATACTACATATTTTTCTTTTAAAATCACAGTTTTGTTTTTGTGCTTATTATTTATAGCTCAGGAAATGATCAGGAGTTATAGAGGGTAATGTGTTGATATAATGATTTTCATCGCCCACAGCCCAGCGTGTCAGACTGTTAGACTGTAAGTCAATGTTGGCTCCATGCGTTTGAGCCTTGAAGTACAGTATATGAGTGGTAAAGTATAGTTAATACAAAATGTCAAACTGTTGTGTACAGTACTTGGAGGTCGATTGTTTAGCTGACACTGAAACATTGAACTCAGTCTTATCATGATTTCCTAAGCATGTGTTCTGGAAATTAGACATCAACTTGGACAGTATGACATATTAAACAACCTGTTGGTCCCTCACGGCCACATTTACACTTACGTCAAATTAAATATGGCATCTAGTCCTGCAATCACAGTCTATTACTTTGCAAATGATTTAGCTACTAGTGTATGTGGTTGCATAAGCAAAAAACAAGGCGATCGATAAGAAAAATAGCTGTGTGTGGTCTGTTGTCTACCTGCTCAGTTGTTGTTAGTAGCAGTATATTGATTGTTGAGGGATGGTAATGTGGTAGTTAACAGTGTGAATATCTAGCAGCATTACAGCTATATGTTACGCTTAGGTTTTATGTAATGTTGACAGGTGGAAAGCATATTTATAGAGAGCTATGTTTTAATTCCTTTAGTTTACTTGTTTTCCCAGATTAATTAGTGAGCCAACCATCAGGGAAATTAAGGATAAATTTGCTCTTCACTGTAGTCTCCGGTTAAAGACATGATTCCTAACTTCATTGCTATGACGTTGTGAAAATAAACAAGGTCCCTGCGGTTAGAAAATCCATTAGTCTGAGCTCTTGACTGATGTAATCATTTCATAAAGCGCAATTATGCCTGTGATGGAGTGTAGGATTGGAATCTGGGGAAATAACAAACATTTCTACGAGGATGAGAGACTTATGAGATGAATTCATCACTCTTACACAGACCTTGACAGACACTGAGATATTTCTGTCAGAGAGAGAGAGGCAAGCGCACACAGCCAAAGGTGATTCGAAATTAGATGTAGTCAGTGATTGACTAGCAGGACAAAATCAAAACACCTAGTCTTAGGTCCTATTTGACTCATGTGACAATGCTGGGATGATGAATAGAGAAGTACGCGGCTGTGATAAACTGACCCACGCAGGCAGAGGTAGAGTTCGGTCCCTGAACACAAGGACGAGACCTCTGGGCCATAATGTAATTGGCTTATATTTTTATATTTTACAAGACCGATAGCTAATGAAGGTTGGGTTAGAGCAGGGATATATTTCTCACACTGTAAAAAAAAAAAAAAAGTCAGAAAAATATTTGAAAAAGAGAGAAGGTTTTGTGGGTGAAGGTGCCTTGTTGATGCCAGAGGTCAGCGAAAGGCAACACAAATAAACACTTGTTACATCTGAGGTATGCCACAGAGCAGCTCTGAATGCACAAAACTCAAAGTGGATGGGTTACAACATCAGAAAACCACACCGGGCTCCTCTTCTTTCAGCTAAGAACAGGAAACTCAGTCTGGGAAGGTTTGCAAAGCTATTCCACAGGCTCGAAATAGCCACAGAACCAAAGTGAGAGCTATTATCTCCAAATTGAGAAAAAAATAATGATAATCAGCACAATAGTGAAAAATGCTTTTTCAAGAGCATATTTAAGAAATCGCAAAAGACCAAAGGACAACACTGAAGGAGCTGCCAGCCTCCCTTCCATCTGTAATGTTTACTGAAAATGACATCACTATTTGAAAGACCTAACTGACCAAAAATGGCAAAGCGTGTCTGGTCACATACAGTATGGTCACCCTAGTTAACTGGTGTGAAAATAAAAAAAAGAAATAAATTATGGCCCGGTTTCACAAACGAGGCTTAGCTTAAGCCAGGACTAGGCATTAGTTAAATTGAGACATTTAAGCAACAAAAATGCCTTATATGAAAATTACTACAATTATTATTATTACGGGTGTGCATCTTAACACAGAACAATGACACGGACATGTTTTAAGATACGCCAGAGCAAGATATCTTCATCTGAGACAGCTCAAACATGCAGTTTAGTCTGGGACTAGCTGAAGCCTGCTCTGTGAAACTGGGGGTATATGTTTAGTTAATAGATTATTCTAACATTAGTTTGCTTTTAGCCTTAACCTGGAGTTGGTTCATGCTCCAGCTATAAAAGTAAGTAGGTACTGTAAATAATGAACATGATTAGCATGAGCCCAGCATAATGTGCAGTTCAATATAAAAGTGCAAATCAGTTCAAGATTTAGAGTCGCTGGACACCTCTATTAAAGTACATCAGATTGTAGGAGTCCGCTGCATCCCTCTCAGCCTCATTCTCACCACTGGCTGCAAACGGGAGAACTGCACCAAACAAATAGCGTTCAACACTAATTACCGGATTTAAATAATTCCATTAGTGGATCAGGTGCTAAAACAACGCAGACAGATGTGCATTTAAACAGACAATGATGCATTCACTCTTAGTGCTTGTAATCATAACAGAACGAAAGATTCAATTAAAGGGTTTTATAAATCACTGTGTTATGATCCAGAAGCCAGCACTGCGTATGCAAGTCTATAATTTGGAGTCTAGCTAACATGTGATGATACTAAGCCTGGAGATTTGTTACCTTGAAGTAGGTTACATATGCAAGGTTGAAATGATCTGTGTGTATCTATGTTAAAGTCGCTCATTTCTTTTTTTCCTCAAATGGTAAAATAGTGTACATATGCTGCATCGCATGGTGATTAAATGGCTTAAAAATCAAATCATAATTATGCACTCCAGTAATTATACTACGCTGATCTTCTGGGCCTCAGATGGTGTGTACTTACCATGACGGTAAACAAATGAAATGAGGTGGGTTGTGGATGCACTTCTGTGCCTTTCACAAGTGATCCTTAACATACTTTCCTCAGTTCAATCATTTAGATAAGAATCAGTGATTAGAGAGATTATTTTGTTTGGTTGCAAACCTCTATTTTTTAAAAGAGATACGAAACTATGTTTGTCATATTTTGTATATGTTTCATCAGAGGTATAAATAAGGCTTGGCGTGTTCTTCAGTTCATTAGGACAGAATTACCACATCACTCGTGGCTCTTATTGAGGAGGATCTTTTATGTTAACAATCAGGGTGGATAAAAGAAACAGCATGCTGCAAGTTCAATATTAATACACTTTTCCAAACTCTTCTGAACGCTATTTCAAGCATGTCATGCTAAATTCTCTTTGTGAATGGTAAAAAAGGCCATAACCTAAGTGTAAAGTGCTGTAAAAACTTTTTTTAATTGAGCACAATGGGGCTCCAAGGAAAGATTTATAAAAGCTTACAGTAATATAGATACAATGTGAAAACCATAGGCCTATTTCACAAAACAATCCATTGTGACAAACAATCAATCATTGCATTAGTTGTACTTATCGTGGTTTGGAAGTGAAATGTTTTATTGTTTGTTATTGTGTTTGAAAATAACATACCACTTACCCTAATCTTGGCAGATGGCATAAAAACACATTTGCAATACCATTTTAGCTTGCTTTTAAGACTACATTCACACTGAAGGAAAATCTAACGATTTGCTTGTATGTGACTCAAACAGCACAGACCACATGGAATCATATCTTTTAGATTCAGATTTGGCTGCTTTTATATGGGGTCATAAATTCGATTGAGATCAGGGCCTGGTTTCTCGATAACGCAGACTATTCACGCGCTAAGAAGACTCCTTAGATATATCTTACGTTAAGTTACTTATTGTGTATTAAGTGTATTTCTAGAACTGTCTCTTAGGAGTCTTCTTAAGTCGCTGCCTCCTACGTCTGATGTTACAAGGCGCTGTCTACAATGAAGGTCCTGAATTAGCTGACATCGATTGCTCAGGAAACGATTTTTGACTCATTTTGCATGACAGCGTTAGGAAAGACGGCGCTTTCTATTGCATAAATTCTTTTGATAGCGTTTATTTCGACATGGGTTAACTTATCAATAGCATGCGATAATAGACAAATTTATAAATTAAATCACCAAACTGTCA
>JAUYWG010000021.1:555181-567806 GCA_034779775.1 Enteromius afrohamiltoni | reverse complement strand
TTTTGGTCACATATTATTGTAGAGCAGTTTGTGCTGATTACAAGAAAAATACAGGTTGGTCAATAATATGTTCTAAGAAGCTGAAAAAAGCTCAAATATCATAGAATGTCCAAACATCTCATGGGCCCCAAAATCACCTCAGACCCCACCCCAGAGGGTTAAAGCGTGTTCAATTCAGTCTTGGTTGTCTGTTGTTAAAGTTGTCATGTGTGTTACGTGTTTGTCTGTGTAGACTGCGCACCTTTGGCAGCACTTTATGTATTGAGTTTAGTCTTGTTATTAAACGTCTTTATTTGGAATTCCCTGTCTCTGAGCCTCTCTGCCTCCTGCTGAGAAGCGCGGCCGTGACAGCACCGGCACGCCAGTGTGACACATACACATATGCACCCCTCAGAAGTCTGAAACCAATGTGTCCAGCATAAAAAAACAATCCAAATTTAACCCCTGTTTAAACGCTTGTAGGATGTTTCTGTGGTTTTATATAGACCTATAAAAACCTAAATTATTCAACTGGTATTTTTTTATTGATATATTTATTTATTCTTTTGCTTGTAATTAATAATTAGACAGTTTATTTGCAGATTTAAAAAAAATAATGTTTCTAACATATTTGCGGTAGATGTTTTTATCGGTCAAAAGAAATAAAAAAGTAACTGTTTTTCTTTCCTTTTTTTGAAAAAAAAAATATTATTTTATTTACTATTTATTATTATTATTGTTATTATTATTATTATTATTATATAAAAAAAAACCTTGGTAGGAACCTGGCTTAGCGAGGAACAGTTCTCCTCTGGCTGGAGAAGAGCCTTTTAGGACTCGTACTTAAGTACGCACATTTTGGACTCTGACTTGTCTCGGACTCGACTGGTCAAAGACTTGGTCTCAACTTGGACTCGAAATAGGGGTACTCGAACCCAACACTAATAGAAAATACAAAAAACATACCAAACAAATTAAAAGTAACAATTTAATTGATATTCAAAAAATAAAAGCTGTTTATAATACAGAGAAACAAATGATAAAGCTCGGATTACTAAATATCAGGTCTCTTTCTACTAAATAACTTTTTGTAAATTATTTGATCAGTGATCATGAACTAGATTCGCTCTGTTTGACAGAAACGTGGCTAAAACCAGATTAATACATTACTTTAAATGAATCTACACCCCAGGATTACAGCTATAAAAATGAGCCATGTCCGAAAGTCAAAGGAGGTGGAGTTGCTATAGTAATATTCTTTGTATTTCTCAGAAGACAGGCTTTAAATATAATTTGTTTGAAGTTATGGTGCTGCATATAACAGTATCTAGAGAAACATGTTACAGTTATAAATCCCCTGTGGTGTTTGTACTGGCTACTGTATACAGGCCACCAGGGCATCACACCGACTTTATTAAAGAGTTTGCTGATTTTCTAACTGAGTTAGTACTGGCTGCAGATAAAGTCTTAATTGTTGGTGATTTTAATATCCATGTTGATAAAGAAAAAGATGCGTTAGGATCTGCTTTCTTAGATATTCTTAACTCTATTGGGGTTAGACAACACATATCAGGACCTACTCACTGTCGAAATCATACACTAGATTTAGTACTGTCACATGGAATTGATGTTAATGGTGTTGAAATCCTGCAGCAAAGCGATGATATCTAAGATCAATATCTGTTCTTGTGTAAACTCCATATAGATGAACCTGTAAATTCTAAACCTTGTTACAAGTATGGTAGAACTATCACTTCTACCACAAAAGACTGCTTTGTAAGTAATCTTCCTGATTCTCTATCTCAATTCCTTAGCACGTCTAATAGTGCAGAAAAACTTGAAGATGCAACAGAAACCATACACTCTCCCTTTTATAGCACTTTAGATATAGTTGCTCCTTTGTGCTTAAGAAATATAGTGTATATATTATAGTATATATTACTTTTCAATATAGTGACTAAATTAACAAAAAATAAAGCATCAACAAGTACTGATCTTCCACTAGACCACTAGATGGGTTGATTTCTTGACTACAGAGACGTCTTTGCATTTGATAAATAAAGTTTAATCTCGTCATTATACATTACCGTCACTCTATTTTCCTACTTGATAATGTTCAGTGCTTTGCTACAATCTGTATTGTTAAAAGCGCTATATAAATAAAAGTGACAGCTTCCATGCTGCTAAATTGTCTACTAAGGGAAACAGCCTCTCAAGGCTGGCCTCTGGTATTACTAGAGGTGACAGCTCGATGCTCTGTGATGGCTCGCCACTATGAAGAGCCTCAGGGGTGATGTGCGGCCTAGTCCCAATGTGTTGTTTTTCAGGGACTGAACGCACAGTCGAGGGCACTGGGGGAGACAGGCACCGGAAACTGCGGTTGACAGAAATCTGACAGGGTCAGCCAGAAATGCCTCTCCACAGCCACCATCTCCGCCATTGATCTTCATATGGCTCAAACTGCCTCTTTAGAGGCATGGAGAGCTAAATCAGCAGTCCTCCTGATCCCAGTAAGATCATCAGAGTTCATTCGCTCTTGCTCATTGAAGTCTTTGAGCAGGTCAGCCTGGTACTCCTAAAGAACAGCCGTGGTGTGAAGGCTTGACCTGCTACCAAGTACCCCTTGCCCATGAGTGTTGATGTTGTTTTGTTCATATAAATGTCCTAATCTGTCTAACTGCATCACTACATTGTACATACATTAGGTCAAAGCCATCAGATTTTTTATTTGTCTAAAACAATATAAATGGCTATTAAATCACTGCTGTCCAAAACTATTCTCTCATGAGCCCAATTGCGGATCTCTGTTCTCATGATATTACCTCTACATCATACAACATTTATTTTAATCTTAAATTTCACTCCCTACATAATACTCCCTTACCTAACAGGAAAAGGTCTTCATTTCTATAACAAAACCCTTATATGGCACAAAGAAATGTAAACATCTGGAACATTCAAAAGAACACATAACCCAAAATCTGTATCCACAGGGCCAAAATTACAGAAACATGTTTAAAATCCTTCAAACGGGAAGGCACTCAACATGTCCTTGGAAGCACATTCCGAGTGGGCACTGGATTATCAGGTTATTCAGAAACACCCATTGAAAGTCCAGCTTCAGGTGTGCCCAGTGCTGAAGTCAACAGTCCACAGTCCGAGCCCTGCACATTTCCCATAGGACAGGAACGCTGTGGGGTTCCAAGCAGTTGCAATTGGGGGTGAGACAATGGTGGTGGCACTAATGGAACCAGAGGTGCGGGAAGTCCTGGTGGCACTGGTGTAATGTGGGGTGGGAGGAGTCCAGACAAGGTGTTCCGAGTGTGTGCCTGAACAGGGGAGGAAGGGGAGTTAAGGGAATGGGTGTCCTTTGGATCAGTGATGTACGGTTTCATACGAGTGTAATGAATGATTTTTGCTTTTGCATGAGGTCTAGATGTGTTTCGCACTTCAAATTTACAGTGGAACTACCTAAAGGGCATATTGGTCGCAAAACTCTGCAACTCTGTTATGTCTGCGGCTACTATTTGAAATGGAGAGATAGGAATGAGTGGCGCCTGCCATCGGGGAACAGGAGAATGCTGCGACTGGCAAGCCGCACATTGGGAGCAATGTTTGGCGATGTCTTTAAACATATATGGCTATTAAAACGACCGCATTACTCTGTCCAATGTTTTGGCCAGACCATAGTGACCCACCGATGGGTGTCCATGGACATGACATAACATGACATGACATGAGTACTTCAATGATGTGGGAATGACCACCTGGAAGATATTATCACCAAATGAGTTGCGTAAGTGTCGGCATAACACATCACTGTGAATGATGAGGCAACTAAACTGCGTCCACAGCTTTCTGAGGGATGGGGAAGCATCACGTAGCCTCCATAAGGGTGGTTTACGCCCTGTTTCTATCAATAACTAAATCTGGATCCAACCTTTGTTTTTTCCTCACATTCCACTCACTCTGGAATAGAAGAAGATTAGATGTTACATGACTTAAAGCTGGTGAGGGCAACATATTTTTGTTCCTAGAAAATGTTTGGGTGTGCGCTGGGTGTTTTGCGTGGAACGGTATGGACGTGGTCTGGGTTGCTAATGAAAAGGTGGACACATCACCCGAGAGCAACAGATTCCACAGGAGCAGTGTCTGGTCGTCTAGACATGGCGTCTGCATTAAGGTGTTTGGCGCCATCACAATGAATGACACACCAATCATAAAGATCCAACTCAATGGCCCAACGAGCTCGTCTACCTGTAGGGTCATGATCTAAAGGAAGTTTCTTAAGGCCCACCAGAGGCTTATGATCCGTAATTATATTGAACGGGTGACAAGCCAGTGTCTGAAGTGACGCACTGACCACACGATAGCATACAACTCTCAATCGAAAGTAGACCATTTTCGCACTGAAGCTGACAGCACATGACTGGCATACACTATGACATGCTCTCTTCTCTCCACCCATTGTGAAATAACTGAGCCCAACGAATGAAGGAAAGCATTTGTGTAAAGGAAGAAAGGAGATGATCACAAGACGAAGGTAAGTTTTAACAGTTTATTAAATGATAAAAGTAATTCAGGGCAGTTCTGAATGAACTGTGAATTCTTGTGAATGGTCTTGATGATAATGTAGCGATCTCCACAGCGATACTCCAATGTACTGCTGAACCAACTCTTGAACTTGGTAATCCTTCCCAGAGGTAAGCATGAATGCAATCTTTGCAGATTCACAGGTGGTGCCACTCTGGGTGAAGGTTGGCAAGCAGCGTTCTGAGGAGACAGGCGAGTATAGCAGGTAAGTAAACACAGGTAAGAAGGTAACAGATCTCACGTTCAGGTTGTGAAGCATGAACACTGTAGTATCGCTGTGCACAAGTGCAGGTGAGTAGCGAGGTGAGCGAAGATAATGCTCCAATAAAGGTTTTCCTCCGATTACCAGGTAAAGGATCAAAGTCTCTTAAAAGGCAGATACAGCACAAACTGAAACTCAGAGAATGTAGTCAAAGACAATAGCTCAGTAAATCGACATAAGGTGAGACTTAAGGTAAGTATAGAACAGTGTTACCTTGATCTCAGCCAAAGTGTTACTGGTGAGCAGAGCTTTTAAATAAGCTCACCTAATAAGATACAGGTGGCAGTGATAAACTAAGATTAAAAGCATGCATGATCGGCTGCACTGGGATCACTGCACTCTAAAAACTAACCATAACTATCTCTCTACAGTATAAGAAAAACATGACAGACAGATAATTACAACCATTTATTTATTGCAAAAAATGTTCAAATCAGTACCAAAATGATGCTGCAGATGCAGTCCTCTCTGGCGGAATATAGTAGGTTTGTGTGAGTTGAAGAGCCGAACTTAATTTGTCAATCGCTAAAAATATCCAAATTATTATGCCAATTCTCTCTGAAGTCACATACGCATCATTCAAACACACCTAAAACACGGCATGTCGCAATTTGTGACGACACAGGCAAGTGCAAATTAGTGTTTGATTTTCCTGCCGTAAAACCTGTTGCAACATTTGAATTTGGCTAGATTGCGTCAGACAGCACAGGCTTTGAGCTAGTGCTCAGCACTTTCGCTCAAAATGGGGATAAAGATCAAAGAATAAAGCCTTGGATTTGCTTCTTTTCCACACACTCATATGGATTCTGAAGACTTGGATTACAGCGCATGAACAAACTTATGTAATTGCTGCATTTTTTATGTATTTTATGGTTGTATGTTCAGTCACAGCGTGTCAGAGAAAACGCCTTTGCGTCCCTTGGCAAAGTAAATATGATGTGATAAGAAATGGTTAAACGTCTGCAGTAATGTTATTCATTTTTTTGTTTAGTTTAGTTAAATGTTTAGTTTACTGTTATGTAGTTGTTTTCTTTGAGTGTTGGCAGATCACATGAATATGACAGCAGAGTATAATAATAATACATCTAAAATGGGATTTCAATATTCATAAGGGTTCATTTTTAGGTGTCGTCAGTGTCAGTATTGTTGGTTGAAATGCTGAAAATATAAAAGTATTGGTTTGTATGGATGCTGTAAATATGTCAGTATTGTACGTTTCAGTGCCTGTGGAATGTAGGTAAAATGTAGGTAAATATATTTTTTGTTGAACCACATTTTACATGAAATAAATAAAATTTATCATGAGATCACTTTGCCAGTTATGGTACTGAATTCCTGAATTAACTGGGTTATACTGTTTAAGAATGAAACAGAAAGTTAAGATCAAATTCCTTTTGGGTTTTGTGTACATTAAAGTTGAAGCTTTTGCACACAATATTCATGTCATTTTACATGCCATTTTATGCCATCATTAATAACATACTGGCAGTCAGTACCAAGTCACCACTTTAGTTGAGGGGCCTCACACATAATAAAAAGTCATGAGAAACTAATGCTTAGTTAATGAGTCACAGAATTCACATGTTATGTGAAGTGATTGGCCAGTGTTGGGGTGTGTTCATTTACCTGGAGGGCTATATGAACATGCTTAATAACTTACTTAAAAACAGCAACAATAAACATTAGTTCTCACATTAATTGATACACTGTTCTAGCCTGTATGGATGAATGAGGTAATGTGGACGTTTGTCAATTCATTTAGTAATTCAAGTAGTTTTATCTGCACAAAAAAATGCTTTTTTTATACACAAATTCATAACAATTTATGCACTACAGATTTATCCAAAGTATATACTAAATACTTTTCTTTCTCTTTCTTGTAAACAAAGAAAACATGTTGATCATGCATAATAAATCATAAATCACAATTATGTACCCATCTTAGTTAATGTCTTAATTGATGACATGAATGAAAGACTCTGAACTTATGTTAGTTCCTGATAATTCATGAGATATTACTGCATTAATTAAGGCATAATTCATGCATTAATTTATGCATGAATTCATAGTAATTCATGTACCCTTACCGCAAAGTGTTAACGAAGTACTCGCCGGAGATCTATCGTGACAAACCAGTCCTCTGACCTGATTTGTGACGCCACCTGCTTGACAGTGAGCATCCTGAACTTCAGCTTCATCACTGAGCGGTTCAGTAGCCTGAGATCTAAAATGGGCCTCAGCCTTCCCATCCTTATTGGAACTAAGAAGTAGTGGCCGTAGAACCCACCCTCCCTGTCGTGAGGAGGGACCACCTCAATGGCCTCCTTCCTCAAGAGGGTATCTACTTCTCGTTTCATAACCAGAGCCTGCTTAGGTCCATTCTGTCTACAGTGTGCAGGACCCAATGATAGGCTATAGGCTACCCGGGGAATCAGTCTCTGGTATACTAAGAGCTGCAAGCACGGTGCCCTGAAGCAGAGGACCAGCAGGGGACGGTCGATCTATCTGCTCTAGAAACCTCCCGAAGAGGTCTCGAGCCTCTCAGCTCCGTTATGTTACCAGGCAGAAAGAACTGAATGCAGTGCTTGTTGGAGACTTCTGTGCCCTGGAAAAAATGGCAGGGTTAGCAGATCGATCTCCTGAGGTCACTGAGGAGAGATGGGCACCATGTAATGCGGTGTACTCCACTCTTCCCCAGGAGGAGCTTACACTCTGAAGTCCTGTAGAGTCAGGACTACTGAAAACGTCTATTGAGACAACAGTCCTCAGACCACATTTTCACTCAGAATAATGGGAACCAGTCCCCTTAAGACTGGTCTCTGGTATTAGTAGAGCTGCTAAATCGAGGCCCTGAAGCAGAGGGCCTCTCTAGAGACCTCCTGAGAAGGTGGTGAGGCTATAAAATTATATTTTTTCTGGTAACACTGTCTCTGTGAAAGAGACAGCTGAACTGGCGGAGTGTGTGTGCACTCTCTGTGGTTCAGGTTGCATATGGGGGAGTTGCCTGCTTTTTTTTTTAGAAGGCTTTAGCTTAAGCAAATCACAAGTCTTGCAACTAATTTCCTGTTGCCTTTTCTGCTCAGAAATTTCAAGTAAAGCTGACCTTAACTCAGCATTGGTCTTATTCCGATTAGTATTTACTGTATGCAATCTCTCTATCTTTACTGACATGTCATTATGGGAATGGGTCAACTCTGTTTGCAGACTGGCCACGTCAGTTCTCAGCTTTTTCAGTTCTACTTCCTGATTGACAGTGATGAACTGAAAGCAATCTGCATATTTTAGCTCTTAACTTCAATTTGTCACATTTTTGAGTTTCTGAAATTTAAAATCCCTATCTTTGTCCTGGTCATGGGCAAGGGACAGTTTGTCTATGGCCTGATTTGTTTGCATAGGCCAGTTTAGTGCTAGGCTGGACAGAGGTTTTATAAATGAAGCACCATGGCTCACTGCTTCAGTGGTCATATCAGCCATATTTATTTAATAAATATAAATGGTTGTGTATATATATTTTATATGATAAAAAAAATACACCACTTGTATCAGTTTGCTCTTAAAGTACACCACAAGTGTGAGCAGCTCTGAACTATTAAGACAATGAATGTCACACACAGACAAGGGGTGTGAATTTAAGCACTCGTCTATAATTTGTCAGAGGGCGTTATCTTTACCTGATAACACATACAAATTTTTGAAAACTATGATAGCCTTACAAGATGGGAACCCTATGCTATATTTCTAGTAGCAATCAATAATTACAACCTGTGCTAACAAACATGTTGACAAAATATTTGCAAGCTCTATGCTGCAATAAAATCACAATTCTATGCATTTTGCAATGCAATTTTATGCAATCCTGTTCATAAATTGTACCAAAGAGTTCAGCAGAGAAACTATCAATCAGTAGAAGGAACCATTGTTGCTATGCAATTGGATTCTGACTCAGTGAAAGACTTAGTTTCCTGCTAAAGTTACTTCTATTGTTATCTTTAGTGCATTGACTTGTGCTGATAAAACAGAATGCTCATTTTAATTTAAGTTAGCCCACCCAGGGATGGCAATTAATATTTAGTGAATTTCCCTTTCATCAACATAGGGGGCATAGGGGGTACTCGTGTTAACGATGACGTTGTGATATTTGGATCACGTGTCACTTGTTATGTGTACATCACATAATAGATTGGTGGGATCTCTAACTTGTAGAAAATTTTCTGTATCATCAACACAAGGAAGTCAATAAAATAAAATAAAATCAATAAAATAGATTTTATTAACAAAATATAGACAAGAGTAATCACCAACTACTGAATGAACACTATAAATGAAGCAGGAATAAAGTGCATAAAAATCTGTTTGTTGATCGTTCACGCTGATTCTAAAAACCGCGAGTGCAGATTGTTAGCATTCATCTGCCGGTTAGTGTGTTTTTCATGTCTTCTCACGGATATTATTAATGTTTTTCTAACATTGTCTCCTTTTAGTTAATTGTTTTCTCCCAATCCAATTATTGTTTCACTTCTCGTTCGCTCCTCCGTTTTTCACAAGTTTATCAAACAACAGTGGTAAGTGAATAATCCATCAATCTCGGTGAGTATGGCTCTTCACTCTCTAGTTGTTTGCACATCATGCCACATGTATAGTTTATCTCTCCCTGTCAGCGATGATGGTTTCACATGTGATAAATGCAGGGATATAGTTAGGCTGACAGAGAAGATCCTAGAACTAGAAACATGCATCCAAACTTTAATGGAGGACAGGCTATAGATACGGCTTTGGATGCGGATAGTTCAGCTCATGTACGTTGTTCGGTTCCAGCAGCACCTGCACAGAATCAGGGCAAGTGGATGACTGTGAGACAGCATAGTTGCTGGTAAAAAAATGCTCTTCCGTTTAAATCAGAAAATCAAACAGGTTCTCCCCACTCAGTGATGCACCCACTGGGAAAACCTGATGAAAGAGCTCTTGTAATTGGCGATTCTATTATACGGAAAGTGAAAATAGAGACACCAGCCACCATAGTCCAATGTGTTCCTGGAGCCAGAGTGCCGACATCTTGGCAAATTTGAAAGTGCTGGCTAATGCTAAACGTAAATTCAGTAAGATTGTTATTCACGTCGGCACTAATGATGTTCGACTACGACGACGGCATCACACCGACTTTATTAAAGAGATTGCTGATTTTCTAACTGAATTAGTACTGGCTGCAGATAAATTCTTAATTGCTGGTGATTGTAATATGCATGTTGATAAAGAAAAATATGTGTAAGGATCTGCTTTCTAAGATATTCTGAGTAACCAGTATATTAGTCTAGAATATTTACTTCAGAATTATGTAAAAATCATTCCATATACTTTTTTCTGAGAAAACAATACATTGATTTAATTTTAAAAGACATGTTTTGAGGCTGAAAGCCTGTATGCAAAGAGACATAGACCCCTCCCCTAATGGCCCATTAGTGACTCAGACAGGTAAGGCATGTAACGTCTCGGTTACCTATTGTAACACTGATGGAGGGAACGGACACGTTATGTTGTGATGACAGACTGGGGTCATTACTTGGGAGCCCTGATTCGCTCTGATAAGAGAACATGCCAATCAGAATTGGCTAGGGGAATTTGCATGCTGAGCCACTCCCAGCAGAGCAGGTATAAATAGGGCAGCAGGTGCATCCACTCATCAGATGTTGCTGGGGAGCCGAGAGCCAGGTCCCTGGGCCCCCGTAGGGACCAGAGGTTAGTACTTTGCCACTGGTATGGGCCAAAATGCACATTCCTGAGCTAGAGAATAGTTTAAACTCTAGAGAAGGGATTTCGACCTTCACAGAGGATGCTTCAAGTCCTCTCTTTTTGTTGTTACAGTTTGGCGGAACGAAGGGGAAGCGAGCCTTCCGTGGAAGGGCGCTACGAAGACCGCACCCTGCCCGCAGGGAGGTAAATGTGTGGTACCACAAATATGGACTAACCCACAGGGTAGTACGCATACGAATATGTCTCAGGGTCTGGTTCCACTGGCAGGGAGAAGGCACTAGTCCACAGAGACGGGCCGAGGGAAGACACGAGTTTACCCCGAGTTTACCATCTGGGAAACTTTCTCGTGGAGTCACCTTCACAAGAGATTACCCGTGGGGAATCAGGCATGCTGTCACCTATCCCAGTACAGGGGCTGACCTTCCGGGCAATGCAATCACCTGGATACTGGGCCTAGAGTCAGATTGCTCCACCGCAGTCTGTTTTGCAACAGAGAGGAAGAGACTGGTACAACCCAGAGGTTGTAATACCGTGCGAAAATATTTGGTGTCGGCCATCCCGCAGCCCGACAAATATCTGACAGCAAGGCCCGTGTGCCAACGCATGGGAGGATGCTCTGCCCGCCCCCATAGGTGCCCCTAAGGTCACCTGTGGGGGCATGGCCGCGCAGTATATAAGCGGGCAGAGCACAGCCGGCAAGTTTATAAACATAAATAAAGTGACTGTGTACTTGTATATGTAGTACTAAAGTATGGCTCATAACTGGTTTCGCTGTTTGAATGCACAGCGGTCAAAGCAGCAAATTCACAGACACATAGAGCTAAATTCGCCTGGTTGGGGTTAGTGGTCAACAAGGACAAAAAAATATTAATTATAAGTGAAGTAAGCTGGCGGCTGGGGTAATGACAGCCAGCGCTGCCAGTTTTTTTTTTTTTTAAGACATAAAGGCCGGTGGCGTTGAGTGTGCGGTAGCGTGTAAGGCCAGCATAGCGAATAGGGATTTTTTACGCTTGGGAAGGCTCTCTGGCCTGAGTTCTGGCCTGGTTTGATAACCAAGTTGCCAAACTCAGTGAACTAATAATATACCCTTTTATGCTGAGAGAACTCTGGTGTGCAGCGCCGGGATGTCCAGATTATAAAACCTGGCAAAAGTGGACGGCGAGGACCAGCCGGACACTCCACAAATCTCTGATAAGAAAATATCGCTAACCCACGCCGAGGTCGAGGTGGTGGATCTAGTGGAATGAGCTCTTATTCCCAAGGGACATTCCTGGCCCAAAGAATGTGTAAGCCAGCAGAATAGCATCTACAACCCATTTTGCAAGCCTCTGCTTCGAGACCGGTAGCCCTTTAGCGTCAGCACTTTCTTAGTGTCTGTTAGCAGGGGCTCAAAGGGCCCATGTGGCAGGTCTCATGTGGGAACTGTGTGAGGGCGGGCGGGTTTCAGCCACCTAGCACCCCCTCATCTTTGTCCACAGTCTGTCCTGCTATGAGGTTGTGGTGGGCTGCTATGCCGCCAAATATGTCTTAAGAGTGGGGGGGGGACGACCCCCATCAAGCAGGTGCTGCAAAAATGACAGTATCAGTGATACTTCACATATAGAGGGGTTTTCACTGTGCTCTGCGCACCACCTCGAGAAAGCAGCCCATTTCATAGCGTAATATTTGAAAACAAATATTAGACTTTGTTAAAGTAATGAGTAAGTAACCAACACTATACTGAGTTTCTCAATCTGATCTCATTCATTGTAATGTGCCCACGCCCACAAGCTACTTTCGCTTTTGTCATTCAAACTCCACGTGAGATGCACGCGACATGAACACGCCCACTACAGCTCATGTGCTCAACGCGGAAAGACAGAGAAAACAAAACAAACAGTGTTGACTTCAGCAAAGAAGATAACAGATGGATTTACCTCAAGATGTGGTGTGCGATCTGTTCCAGTCACTCTCATGAGTAAGTACGGTTTGTTTTTGTATGAGTTTGCGTGGTATTGTGTGCTTTTGGTTTGTTTGCCGAACTTTACCTGACTAAAATGTCTG
>JAUYWG010000021.1:531007-542477 GCA_034779775.1 Enteromius afrohamiltoni | reverse complement strand
TTCTAGTATTTTTGACAGAAAAGGGAGATTAGAGATCGGTCTATAATTAGCTAAATCTTTGGGGTCAAGTTGTGTTTTTTTTTAACTTGTTTCCAAGGCTACTATCAATAATACACTAAGACGTCATGGTTTAAATTTTTGCATCGCACGGAAGGTTCCCCTGTTTAAGTCTATAGTTAAAAAATCATACAATGTGATTTCTGGATTTTTTTTTATTTTTAGATTCTGTCTCTCACAGTAGAAATGCTTCTATGCTGAAAACTGAAGACCCCTCCGTGATTTCTAAGTAAGAGAACATAGGAAAATCACAGGGTGATCAAATAATTATGGATATACAGTATATATGTGTATATGTTGTCTGTACACTATCCATTGGTGTTGGTTGGATATTTAATTCATTTGACTTTTAGGTAATATTATGACATATTACAGGTAGAAAAAAAAAACTGTTTCCTGAATACAGTGGCATTTCTGTCTTTTGAACCACATTAGTTCAACAACATAGGGCCACTGTTAATTACGTCACATGCATGTGGAATAACTTGTGCTATTTAACTGATTAGAGATCTCAAAGATGTTGCTGTATTGAACATGAAACATATTGACTAATTTACTATTTTTTGTCACTGTCATTTTGCTTTATTTGATATTTGAATCACTGCAATGCCCTTTCATGTCACACTTCGGGGTTCTCTTAGCCATTTATGCACATGCGCACTTTTCAAAAACAGTGTTTAGAATGGATGTGCAAAAATACATAATTAAAACACATTTTATATTTAGATAGAATGTAAGATACAAATAGCAATGCATGTTCTTGTGACCAAGAGAATATTTATTAAATTATATTTTACTAACAAGAAACTATGATTCTAACCACAGGTCCAAAGCTGTAGTTCTAACCACGTAGGCTATATTTGTGACGTTGATTGTGAATGTTTGTTTAAACTATGCTTTCGGGAAAGACTGAATCTTTGAAATATGCTGGTAACAACAGAACTTGCGACCATAGTGCAACCATAGGCTAACCATGCTTTTGGGAAACACACCCCAGGTGGGTAAAAGTGTTTAAAAAAACACACAGACCTTCCTACTTTCCATTTTCACTCTTTTCTATTCTCTTCTTTTTTTTTTTTCTTCGCTTGCTGCACATCACCTTTTGCCTAAATTTCCAATTCCACAGCCTGCTGTGCCACCGTTTTGAGAGAGAGTGGCAGAGATGAGAATCTCACTTATATATGGTCTTTGAACTCCAGCTGGAGGGTGGATTTGTATGTGGGTGAGTGTATGTGTGTGTGTGTGTGTGTGTGTGAACAAGTGCTAGACCTGCAAAGCCATGGTGTCAGAAGGGGACGAGGAGACGAGAGATGTGAAAGAGGAGAGAAAGAGAGAGCAGGCAGAGAGGGTCTGTAATTCAGAATACTAGTGCTGAATTGACAATAAGATCCAATCTCTCTCTCTCTCTCTCTCTCTCTCTCAGTCCTCCAGCATATAAACAATACATACAGGCTCAGTGCCTTGTGTGGGCAATACTACACACCGTGAGCGTGACCGTTTTGTAGATGTGTGTCTAAAATCAATTTACTATACACATTTTGCAGGATCAACACTGAGAGAATGAACTCTTTGAGAAGATGAATTCTTTGCACATATACAGTATGAATGTAAATTAGAGCTTTCACGGCTATTCATTTTTACCAGTCAACTAATGGAATGGTCAGCGGGTCATATGACAATTCCTGCAAGGCTCCTGACCACATGTATTTTATCTTTTTTTTTTTTTTTTGTGTGTGCCATGTTCAAATTAATGTATCATTGCTACTACTGGCTACAGTGCTGCAGGGATGACAAATTTCTGTAGGACACTCCTAGTTAACATTTCCAGTTCCATTGTCTTGAAGTTGGTTTTTATTATTATTAATATTTATTTAATTTTTTTTTGTTAAATGCTTAATAAAAACGTGTTGGTAGCACAAGCTCAGAATATTCCCATGCTTTATTCTACGGCATAAAATTCAGCTCCACGGACAGATCGCTGGAACCAGATGCACACAAACACACTATAAGTCCTTACACAATCTGGCTTGCTTATTTGGGGACACCTGATTTCTAGTGATTATCATCATCTTGATTACAAAGACCATCTCTCTCTCATAAATAACTAGTTTAATCTGATCATTATACATTACCATCACTCTGTTCTTCTACTTGATAATGTTCAGTGCTTTGCTACAATCTGTATTGTTAAAAGCGCTATAGAAATAAAAGTGATTGATTGACTAAAAAAGGCAGTCTACATTTGACTTTTTCAATATTTTCTGCTCTGACTCCAAAATTGTGTCGATTTAGATTTTGCATACTGTTTATAATTAGATTTTATTTTCAATTATTTATTTTAATTTATTCATTCATTCATGTTATTGGTGGCAAGTTCATATAATCTCCTTTGTTTTTGTTTGATCAATTTATGTCCCAGCCACAGTTATGTTCAAGAGTGAACCTTCACACTTTTTTTCCTAAAATTCTCTATTTGCATAGAGGGTGGAGGGTGCAAGCAACAATTAATACATGAATGGATGGATCGATGGATTAACAAACAAACAGACAAATACATACATAAAAATTTTGGGAGGAGCACGCATGAATAACCAACCACGGTTGGTTCCCCATTTCCTTAATCAGCTCATTTATTCAGTCCATCAGCTAAATGCCTCAGCCTTAAATACGCTTGTTTCCTCCCCATCTCGTTTATGCATCCCTCCACCTCCCCCTCTCTGCCTTTGTTCCGCACATTCATCCACCAGGGGGCATGAAGGGTACGAGCCAGACGCCAAGCTCTGCTAGAGTTCAAACTAATTGGAGGCTAAGGCTTGGAGTCCGCCATTCTCCCGGCTCGTCCCCCAGACAGCACACCAAACTCGCTTCATTTATTCATATTATGAGGAAGTGCAAACTCATTAAATTTTTTTGAACTTAAATAATACAATTATCATGCTCCATTGGTTCTCTGATATTTCTTGAAAATTTAATTGTGTCCACGTTGAATGATACTTATCATGCTTAAAACAATGAGCTGTGACAAAATAATGTTATTAACTTATTTCAAATCAAAATATTTTTAGGGTCATTCAAAATTTGAGAAGTAACACAAAAAAAAAAAAAAAAGCATGAGCTCTGATTTTTGGTTGGTTTGATTTTTAATCTTTGTAACCAGTTGCCATAGTTATAAACTGTTTTGTACATTTATGGAAATAATAGCAAGACATTAGTCAAACATGCACTTTTTTCCTTCAGATTTATTTATTATTATTTTTATTTTTAATATAATCTAAATCTGAATCTAAAGTCAATAGCTTCACTGTGCTGTGTATCTGCTGCACCAGTCATTTGGAGCACAGCAGTAGCTGTTTGGAGAAATGACTCTCAAGTTTAAGATTAAATGGAAAGAGTCCTGAGCTCAGGATTAGTCTTAAGCTGTAAGTAATGAAGTTGGCAGGAAATAGAAGAGTTTTTCCCCCTTTGAGACCACTGCAGCATCTGGCCACATGCACCATCAGAGCATGAAAACGGAATCGCAGCAAAAGTAGCTGCAGGCAGCTCTTCGCTCACGAACAGGATCTCTCATCACAGCAGTTTAACCTCACTTTTAACAAAGGGAGGTGGGGTAGGGCTGTCAGTCATTACACCTCTCCTTTCTGTCCAAATGTCTCAGAGCTTGTAAGAGCAGGAGCAGGGCCTTTGGCCTGGGTAATTGTTCACTAGAAGTGCACATACTTTCTCCAAGATGCTTACTTGAGGGGAAACTCTAACCGCCGTCTGGTTTAATTTCTGTCAAACTTGTGCAGTTAAAGCAGCCTCGAGTCTCAGATGTGAAAGAGTACACTGATGCATTTATTATTATTTACTGATTATTATTTATTCATTCACTCATTCATTTTTATATATCTGTATTGTATTGCATTACTGTTTAAATAAAGAAAACTATGTTTTCTTAATTGGAGAAAAAAACTATTAGTGCTATAATTTTGCCTACTTGAGGTAGTTCTTTCATAGTTATAAATATTACTACTACTAATTACATAGTGCTTTTTTTAAAAACTTTATAACTTTTGTTTTTTTGTTTTTCTTGTACAAAAATGCCTATTATGTTTTAGTAGACTAATATTCTTGCTTCCATTCATTTCCACTCATTTTCTGTTTTCCTTTCACTTAAATTTAATGTTGTTTTTCAGGATGTCTAAAGAGTGTGGGCTGTTTAGATTGCAGACTCTACCAACATCTGTTCTTGTCACTTCCCTCATCTCTTATTGATTTGCTTCTGTTAGATATTTAATATATCAGTGCTCTTTGTTCCATTAAAGTTGTAGCAATTTGTGCAGCAGGAAGTGTGTCGCAGGGTGCTGAGGGATCACAGTATTTTGTAAAGAGTAACATGCTTATGTGCGTTTCATTGTTGGGGGTAACTCATTACAAGTAACGTGAGTTACGTAATAGTATTCCTTTTTTCAGTAACACTTTATTTTGATGGTCCATTTTGAACAATCTGTTGACAATAAGTAGCGAGTCATTCGGATCCATTTGTGGTGAACCCTAAACAAGAAGAGGTCGGTACACAGCAAGGCAGTAATATCAGACACAGGCAGAAATTAATCAAAAAAAAGCACAATGCAATCACAAATCAGACCAAAGTATCAAAACGGAAAAAACGCTTAATGTCACCGAGGCAAACAAGACTTTGTGTTGAACTGATGCAAAGCTCTCGTTTAAATAGTCCGTGACATGTGAAACACCTGAGAGCGAAAACAATGGAAGGTACATGGGTCAAAATGAGTCCGGGTAGGAACGCTAACAGTCCGGCGATGGTTCCCGCTGCTGAGTACAGGGGGGGAGCCACAGAGGTGCGGCTAGTGACACTACTGAAGTAACGGATTGCTTTTTAATTTTAGAGTAATATAACTGAGTAACATTTTAAAAAAGGTAGCACCAATTACTTTGTTTTCTGACAAGTCTCGTGACTCCTGACCCTGAAGAAATCAGAAACGCAGAGCATTGTGTGTGAATGCAGTGTAGTTCTAGACTAAATGTAAGTGTGCATTAATTCATCTCACTCTCAAAAAACACATTTAGTTTTCATCAAAATGAACTCATGACTCAAACCTGCTATCACACCACCGGGCTCCCAGTGCACTGATCCCCGCTCACAGTAACCTGATTATTGATTGCCGACACCTGGAGCCTATCTGAGCAGCGTGCTTTAAAAGCTCACCTCTCCAGTAAGTCGTTGGCTGTGATCAGGGTAACACTAGCCAATACTTACCTTATGCCGTTTTACGGATTCTTTGTATGTGTCTACGAACTACTGCTAAGAGACTTTGTTCTGTCACCTGCTCTATGGAGGAAAATCTTTCACTGGAGTATTATCTTCACCCACCAAGCTAAGCACCTGCACAAGTGCACACCGATACAACAGCGATCATCCTTCACAACCTGATCGTGAGAACTGTTACATTCCTACCTGTGTATACTCACCTGTTTTCTCAGAACGCACGCAGTGTGGCACCACCTGTAACAGAGAGGACTGTCAGGAAACAGGATTGAGACTTCGGAGATCGCTTCCATACTTACCTCTGGAAAGGAACACTACGTTCAAGAGATCGTTCAGGAGAGCTCTGCAGGATCGATCTGGAGATCACCCTGTTATCATCATTCCCCTTTACAAGAATCCACAGTTTATCAGAACTGCCTTGATTTACTTGTCACTATTAATAAACTGTCAAAACTTACCCTCGTCTTGCCATCTTCTTCATACTGAGCATTACAGAATCACAGCCCAACAGATCTACTACACTGATCTCCTCACGCTCAGTATGGTTAACAAAGACGCCACGGAGATGAGTGAATTGGAAACCGTTCTACATGCCATCGAAAGTCTCTCTACCTGCTCCTACTGCAGTAAATCGTCCGCCTCTTTATTCTGGTGAGCTTTCATCTTGTCAAGGATTCCTTATGCAATGTGCCTTACACTTGGAAATGCAACCTCACAACTTCCCTACAGAAAGGAGTAAAATAGCGTTTATCATGACACTGCTCACGGGACGAGCACTGCAATGGGCTGAAGTGCTTTGGACTGGTGAGAGCATCCACCTTTCATCCTATGAAAACTCACTTTGAAGAGGTCTTTGGTCCAGATCCGTCACTAGTATCAGTTCAAGAAACTTTACTACAGTTAAATCAAGGTAAACTAATCCATTCAAAGTGCATCTTCTTTCAACCCATTTCTGGGCTTATTTAAAATGGGGGAAGGGTACCGCTCTTTGAACGAACGTTAACGACATTGACAATTATTTTTTTAACGCCATTTTAACAAGCTCACCCCCTAACAACTGTTGGATTAACAATGTTGCCTCAGCACAACTGTTTCACTTCTGGGAACTCACATCTCTTTTCGAGTCAAGCCCAATAACACTTTTCTAAACTAAAAAGGTAAAACTCTCAAACAACTGTCGTTGAAGTTATTGAACTTGTCTTGTTAGACGTGTTTTTCTATTTCTGTGGCAAGTCGGTCAAATTATTGAGGGGGTAACATTATGTACTAACCGAAATGAACCACTTTGTTTATTTAAGTGCTTTGCAGCTGATTGAAACACACTTTCTGTACATATACATATAAGCCTCATTTTAACAGAAAACATCATGTTAATGCGCCTGCAAACATTACTGTCGGGACAGCTGTTAACATTAGTGCTATTAAATGTGCAGTGGCGTTATGTGATCGACAGTGTGAAGATGCTAAATCTCTTAAAAGACCATATTGTGTGTGGAAGGACGTGTGGTGAGTTGTCCAGTAAGTGGATACACAGATGTTTTTAGGGTTAAATCTTCCTTTACCTCCCACTTGTCATGGAAACAGATTTCACAGAAAGCAGAATCAGTGACTTGTACAGAGACCTATCAGCTAAGTCAGTCTTATCACAATGGGTTTTAACTGAATTAACGTTACATGACAGGTCCTTGTCACAGGGGAAACTGACTCAGTGGGGTTTGATGAACTTGTGCTCACTTTGATTAAAAAAACGACGCTGTTTATCTTTTGTTGTCAATATACACAACAAAATTGTACTCCTATCAATAGTATTTAAAAAGTATTAAAATTTTTTTTGTTTTGTTTTGTTTTTTTACGTTTAACGACATGTTTCCACTTTATTGAACAGCAGTAGAGATTAACAAGAGACACAATGGAAAGCGATCCGGATTGCAGATCCAGGACCTCAGTGGAAGGCAACTATAATGGTATGTGATGTGTTGAACCTGATTAGCCACTTGTGCGGCACAACTGTTGGTTTTTCACTAAATGTGGCCATTTAATGATTACATGGAATTTGCAAACTTAATTTAAAAGAGTGAAAGATATGCTTGAAATTATGTTGTCTTATTTGGGACAAAATCTTTCCCTTTACCTGTTTTTATGTTATGCCAGGTGTACACAACAAGGTCAACTTCATTTATTTATTTATTTATTTTATTTTTCATGACAGTATTCATTTGGATTTGGATACTTTTAAGAATAAATGGCAGTAAGTTTTGCTTTTCATTATACATAAATTCCTTTACTTACTTATGAAAAACAACACAAGACAGTGCAAAATACACAATTAAACATGCGTGGAACATAACAATCGTCAAGTGGTGCTTTAACCATAAGTTACTAAGCAAACTCGTCAAAGCACATTTGCATTTTTGCAAAAAAAACACGCAAACTGTAGTTAATATTTACAAATTACAATTTACTAGGCTACTTACAAAGTTATTTGTGTTTCTTTGAACGAAAAAAAAACTGTGGTTTATGCAACTTTGCTTAGGAGCATTAAAAGTAGAAGCCTATTTTAGTAGGCTAGGAAACATACATGAATCTGCAAAATAAAGATATTCTCACATTATTAATATTCATCTTAAGTACATATTTTAAAATTCCTTAAATTAAAACAGCATGATTTTTTTTATACATACATACTTTGCTATTCGTTACCTGTCCTTTATTTTGACAGAGAAATACTTAGGGAAAAGATATTTACTCCTTAAGAAATTATTGCGTCTTTCTGCTTACACAAAGAATTCAGATTCTTTAACAAAGCTACTCTGTTGTTTAGTAGCAGGTAGCACAATTACATTAATTTATGGTGAAACCTGTCTTTCCTTTTTGTACAGTAACTTTTTTTTTTTCCATTTCCATGCTATCTGACTTGTTCTTTCTTCCTAATACTTCCAGACTTCTTTTTCACATTAACTTTGCCGTTTATTGAATTTAAGTGGAGTTTTATTTAATCAGAAATCATATCTGGCTCTGAGCCTGAATCAGATTTGATCAAAAGTTATTTCTGGTATTCAGGGGCCCTAGATCCTCCTTGAGATTGTATTCCCCGCCTGTAAGAGCTCTTTAGAGGAACATATTCCCCAGTGCACTGCTATAATAGAACTGGAGAATGGTGCCGCCACATGAGAATCAGCAAGGAGGTCAGCTGTGAATTCAAGATTTCCCAGAGTGAGATCTGAATTTAATTTTCTTACTTACCTGCAGACTTGACAATATTGTGAATGGACAGTGTTTGGGATTTAAATGTGCATTTAGGGACAGTTTTGGACTAATACATTAAAAGGTAATGCACATTAGATAGGAATCTGATCCTCATGCTTATGGGGGCAGTTTCCCGAACAGGGTTTAAGACTAGTCCTAGATTAAAATAAATGTTAAGAGCTGTATTAACTGAAAAAAGCTTGCACTGAGATACATTAAATACATTATTGTCATGGTTTGTCTTAAAATGCTCACAGATAATGCATTTTTGTAAGACATGTTTCTAAAAATTCTTAAATGCCCTAAATTAGCTAAGGTCTAGTCCTGGCTTAATCTAATCCCTATCCGGGTAACCGGCCCAATTATGTTTAGTAACTTAACTGTGGCTAGTAATGATATTAATAGAGCTTTTGATGAGTGGTCAGTAACTGGTTGTTTCCATGCCCTTCACACATTAACCTGTCTGTCGGCATCTCACATCTAGGATGAGAGAAAAGACAAGAAGTGTTGATCAAAAACTTAACCCTATTTTTTATTTTTTTATTATTAACTCATTTGTTGTCATCTGTTGATAAAATATTAATTCTACTTAAAAATCTATCTGTAAGATTATTATAAATATAGGTTTCCATATAAATAAGTGAAAGTTGAAACTTGTAATATACTTTTCATACACAAATCTGGTGGGGGTATGCTGTTGACAAATCAATTGGTACGAGACATATATTTTTCTAACACAGAACCGTGTACACTATGTGGATCCACCGGATGATCTACAAAATGGTGCTATAGTCACTTCATGGTAACAAATCGTTAAACCTGTTGTTTAACCAGACAAACCAAACACAAAACTAGGCAGTGTGTTTTAAGCATTTGTATAAATCTTGCATGCTATGTGCACTATTTTTGCATAGCAGCTGATAATATGTGACATGTTTAAAAAGTTCCCAAGTCAAGAATCTTAAGGCAGTCTTTATGTTTCTTTTTTTTTCTGCTGTTGTAAAGATTCCATATGCAGTTTTGTTTCTAAAAAAAAAGCTAGACATGCTTTATTTGTTAAAGTAATTAATTTCAGATGACGTTGATACTGATGTCAAACTGAAATTATTGCTGTAGGTCATGTGGAGTACAGAACATTTGAAAAGTGTTTAATGGCGTTTACACCACCAACGCAACACATTTCTCTCTAGTGTAGTTAGATCAGGTGAGAGAAGTGCTGGTTTATAGACCGTTACAAAACTAATTAAATGAGATGTAGTACATGGACAATTGGACACATGGGCAAAATGAATGATAAAGCATCCACATATTTACAATATACATTACAAATAGTGATAAGCATTTACATGTAACGGTATTGTAAATACTGTTGTACCACAATACCTAATTTTTTCGATACTACCATGGTCGCATGACTCGATAAAAAATTATGTCTTCTGAGAAAAGTTTGCTCAGGCGAATGGAGCAAACGGGAGGAAGCGGGAAATACAATTCCCATCAGCCCAGGCGTGGCTATCACTCTGTTGTCGCTACAGATCAGTGCTGCCAACATATTTAGCAACTTTTCAGATCCTCTTGGCGACATTTTTCCCTAAAAGCGACAAGCGAATAAATCTAGAGTCTTCTTAGACAACCCTCAGCGAGTCTCTGGTACTGCGGCTCGAGCTCGAGCTCTTGTTCTCCCAGCGTGCACCCCTCTCTCTGCATCTGTTCTGTTCAGCGAGCAACTGAGAGGAGCAGGGTTTTCAGTTAAAATAGATATTATGTTGCTGCTTAAACATTTATAAATATACTGCTGTTATTTCCTGCTTGATAAGGTTTATTTATGCTACTTTATATACATATATAAATGTAGTAGAACATTTTTACATAAAACGCGTCAGGAAATGCTTTGGAGCAAAATATTATGCATTTTTGTAGAACAAAACACAGACCAGGGCTAAATTCTTCTTTTAAAACCTTCTTAACCGTCCTTCAAGAAAGGCCGCAAAAAAGGAGGCTTTGTTATGAGGAAAACACAACGATCATCTCCTTCTTCCACAGAAATACAGAACGTTACAGAAGGTTTTCCCTAATCAGCCATCTGCACAGCAGCTCCCGGGCGGCCCATCGTGGGTTAAAATTGCCACAGAAGCCTGTGAAACTCAGCCAGACCAATCAGTCTCCATCATCAAACAGCAAAGAGGTGAACAGCTGTGACCCTGGACGAAAGTATCACCTCCACCCAAGGCTTATGGGGATCCATATGAACAGGCTGCCTGAGGGTTCTTCCAACTGTGAAGACTACCTTTCCTCCTGTGATTTCACATCGTTTTAGCTTTTGTTCTTAAAAAAAAAAAAACTCACTCTCTGAGCAAGTCTTCTAAAATCAAAGTGAAAGTAGAACCAGACCAGTTGGTCTTTGACAAACATATGGCTTGGAGGGAGCGAGTGGAGATGAATGAACATTTAGATTTATTCTCTATGGTAGGTAAATAAACCTTGAACTTATAAATATACTTATAAAATATAAACCTTGAACTTTATGCAAATAAGACGTGGAAAATGCTGGGTGGCAGCCCAGTCAATCCACAAACAAATCCCTTAAATATTATGTAAACTACTAGTATAGTAGTATATGTCACATTTACATTTATGTAATGTAAATGATTTATCGTATATGTAAAATTACATGTATAGGTTTAAGAAATTGTTTCTACGTCTAATAGAAAGGTTCATATTTATGTTTATTTATGTAGCACCGTGGTCCTGCGAGACACAACATTTCGTTCCACTGTATGTCAACACATGTAGTAATGCTGTCATGGTGTCATGTGCTGTCTTTTTAGGGGTTCGAGTGCGTAGCACTGAAACCCTATTGTAATTGTTAGGATTTTTAGGGGTTCGAGTGCGTAGCAC
>JAUYWG010000021.1:493741-507230 GCA_034779775.1 Enteromius afrohamiltoni | reverse complement strand
CACAGCATCAACACATATATTATGTAAAGAAAAACTTTTATTTTGGATGCGATTAATCATTTGACAGCACTAATATTTACTTCTGAAGTTGTTACGTCCTTGCGTCGTATTAACACTTAGATTATGTGTTTTCCGAGTTCCCGTTTTTGTTTTCCTCTTCTTACTTTTACTTTTGCAGTCTCATCTCATTGGTCGACACCGCTCACCTGTGCTACCAGTTCCCGTGACGTCGCTGATCAGTCTTCCAGTCAAATCAGTGCCCGTGGCATAAAGCTGGAGAAAAGACACCACTCGCGAGGGGCAGAGAGAAAAAGACCTTGTTGTTGTTTGTGCTTTCTGTACTATCGTAAATTGTTGTACCCTGTTTACATCATTACTTAGCGCACCACTTTTATCACATTCCCTCTCCATCTGCTTTCCTGTTGATCATCATTTACATCGTATTTCGAGGCTTGGAGAAAAGGGACAGGTAAGAGGTCACGCAATATACATTGTGCACATGCAGGGATTTTACGATGTATTAGAGACACTAGGTTAGAGGCGAGCTCCATCTTCTGTATCTTTTTCTTAACCTCTAGTTAGTGTAGGTCAGGCAGTGAAGATTTATTCATTTCATGTTTGTTTCCCTCTAGGTTAGGCAGGTAAGGGGATTTGGGGTCTATTAGGTATGCTGGTGTTTTGTTTCTTTTTTTTTTTTTTTATTTGGATGCCGCCAGTGCCCCTTCTCCAATCCGCCTCTGGTATCAGCCCATTTATTTGTCATTTTTACTTTATCAATTTGTATATATCCGTAATTCCTTCCATGCCTGTGTATGAGTGTTTCTCCCCAAAATCTTAATGTTACTCCCCTTTCCTCTAGACCGACCACTTGGGTCGTAAGTGTTTTACTAATATTTTACAATCCCACAGCCATATCACCCTGCAGCCCAAGCCTGGTTGCCCACTGAAGCTAAGCAGGGCTGAGCCTGCTCAGTACTTGGAAAACCTGGGGAAAACTAGGTTGCTGATGGTAGAGGTGTTAGAGAGGCCAGCAAGGGGTGCTCTCCTTTTGGTCTGTGTGGGTCCTAAGCCCCAGTATAGTGACGGGGACACTATACTGTCAAAAGAGTACCGTCTTTCGGAAGAGACGTTAAACCGAGGTCCTGACTCTCTGTGGTCATTAAAAATCCCATGACACTCATCGTAAAGAGTAGGGGTGTAACCCCGGTGTCCTGGTCAAATTCCCACTGGCCCTATCATGGCCTCCCAATAATCCCCATCCACTGATTGGCTGTATCTCTCTCTCCTCTCCACCCGAAGCTGGTGTGTGGTGAGCGCACTGGCACCGTTGTCCTGTGGCAGCCGTTGCATCATCCAAGTGGATGCTGCACACTGGTGGTGGTTGAGGAGAGACCCCCCCAACATGATTGTAAAGCGCTTTGGGTGTATGGCAATACACAGTAAAGCACTATATAAATGCGTCATTCATTCATTCATTCATTCAATCAATATAACTACATTATTAATCTTTAGTGATTATTTATTTGTGTAGGCCAACCCGAAAGTTAGCATCACTCTTCTTCCATAGACAAATATATAAGTAAATAAATAAGCCCTTTGACCAACAAATATGTATGACTCTAACATGATTTGTTCAACGCGATAATTTTCACACCACTTACATGTGTATTATTTAATATGATATAAAATACAATTAGCAGACAAAAAAAGTTGGTTGTTAGCTGTCACAGACAATTAACTTCCAGTTATCGTTACTAATTGTATCGACTTTATGGCTTTTTAAAATGAAATTATAGGGCTTCAGCAGCCATTCCAAATAGCCAAAATGACTGTCCCATCTTGTCCCAACTCAAATATGTTTCACCATGTTATTAAAAGTGGTAATATTAAAGGAAAAATCTAACACTTGTCTAACACTGTGGCATTTGTGACAGTCCTTCATCCTATATGTTATCCAAGGAGAACAAACACACACAACTGCACACAGACAAACATTTCCTCTCGGTCATAGATTTCCAGCATCTTCACTGTCTATAGATCACCGTAATGGCTTGTGCATTGATGTCTGCTAACTACCTGTCTCCTCTTCGAATTCCAGTTAGCTCTGAAAGCTATAGCTAATTTACACCAAACAATCAATTTTGATTCAAAAGCGATCTTGGAGGGTGGTCACTAGCAAGTGCAAGTAATAAAATAATTAGTCACAGACTTATGTAATGACAAATCAATGGCATTTAAGTTTCACCCCAGTGACCTTTAAAACATTGACTGTATTACATTGACTTTACTGTTATTTCTTACAACGATAACTTTTGTATATTCAGAATCTTACTGATTACTGTTGGCATTTTCTGTCATAAAACAAATAATCTACTGTTAATATATCGGGCTGCGTGAAATTTTTTTTTATTTTTTCCATTATTGAGATTGTTGTTCACTTCCTCTGAGAACATGTAGTTTATTTACTTAATAAAAAATAATTAATTTTCTCCAAGCCAGTGTAATAGTGTTACATAACACCATTAGCTGCACTGTAACTTGGAGAAAATAAGATGAACTTAGTGATTGACTCGGATTTGAAAACTGCTCTCTGCAGTCTTGTGATGTGATATTATTATACTTTAGAATGCAGAAATAACATTATTTCTCCCAGAAGATTTCTGAAAGCTGGAGTGTGTTTGTTTTCATCAAAAAAATAAATAAAAAAAATAACATGATATATTGATGTCACAATGGTTGCTGAAGAGTCTGCATACACTGCTGAAAAGGACATACTTACACTTTGTAAAAAATGACAAATTAAAAGTTGTACCTTATAAATGTCCATCAAATCGTGTTTTAATAATCTTTTGTGATGGTTTACAGAAGTACACTTATTTTGATATGTTGACTAAAGCACAATGATGGTGCACTTTAAACATATTTCACAGAAAATAAAAATAATTACATCTTTAATAGAACTTTAAAATGACATAAAATTAACTTGCGTTACTACATTATTACATTTCACCCCAAAAATGACAGTAGCCACTGCGTTCCATATGTGAAAAAAATCGTCAGGTTTGAGTAAATGCTGTCCGAATTTTTAAGTTTTATGTAAACTATCCCTTAGAGATTGCTAATAGAGCTGATCATTGAGATATGCATGTACATAAACACAATCGCAGTCATTCCCTGGCTTTGCTATTACCTTTGCTAGTTATGGAAGTTTTACAATTTTTCTTGTAAATGCAGCTATTGTGCTATGAATTTACTGCATTGCACATCAAAAGATGGCTGTGTCTCTTTAAAATGATGATATCAGATGTTATTTCTGGAGTCTTTTGTGTTATTTATCCTGCTGCGTGCAATGTCCTGATGATACAAGCTGATTTGATTGGACACGCAGTATTGCCACAGCAACATTCATCATGTCGGTACAATGTGACATCCAGTTAGCCAGCCAACTTCATATAAATGATGATCAATCTGATGAGAATGAAGCAGAAAAACAGAAGGACAGGAGGAAAAAAGGGATGAGGAAGCGGCGACATGATAGTCATTGTTTAATCATGAAACCAACAAAGACTGCAAAAGAAAGAGAAAATCGAAATGTAATTTTGTTCTCTCTTTGAGTTTCCCTCCATCTGACAGTTGCTTTCCTTCACTCCATTTCTCTGAATGATATACTAGATGAGCAAAAATGATCATTTATTCATGCGTCTACCTGTCATACAATTGAGTTACATTAATATTATCAACTAAAAACTGCTGGGAGAGGCGCTCGAGGTCAGTTCTAGATACTAACAAGAAAATCAAAACTAACAGATGTTTCAATTATGGGTTCTGCACTTCTTTCTGCAACAGTGGGTGTTTGGTCCTTAAAAAACCCCATGAAACCCAAACTGGTGTTTTGTGCAAACGGAACGAAATGTTTTCAAGCACTTAAATGCGTGTTATTTATACTTTTAATTGCACTTAGATGTGTTAGCAAGCATAATCATATAAGCTGACTGAGACAGAGCTCACTACTGTAACTGAAGAAAGCGTGTGCCAATGGGTAAAACAAAACAAAAAAATCTTTTTCAGTTTGACAAAACACCCCTGTTGAAAACATATGCTGGTTTGGTATTTTCTGGTTTAAGCTGTTTATAAGCTGGCCCTGGTCTAGGTCCTGCTCAGGACCAGCTTTAACCCCAAACAAGCAACTAAAGGGCAGCTTAAACCAGCTCAAACTAGCTGCCAGGCTTCGAAACATGCAGAATCTGTTTTTGCTGAGTGCCACATGTCTCTGGATCGACATTTTTGTTGATGCTGGAACAACATTGTGATTAGTCAATCAGATCTGAAGAACCAGTTTATAGTTTTTGTGAAGTTTAGGCTTACAGTTAGTGTTTGTTGCATGTAGATCAGTGTCATCCATTTATACATTTCTCAGATTTTAGGCATTATTTATGGGCAAGGTTAGGTCTGTGTCGGAGTCAACGAAATATGTTAACCTAGAAACACATTCAACAGGGATGTGCTGCAAATACTCACAATTGCAACCAAACAAATAAATATTTTGCCACATTTCTGTATTTGGCTGAATCATGAGTATCCAAGTTTCTGGATTTGTTTGTGTTGTGAGTTTTAAGAGTATGTTTGGAATGTGTTTCTATATTTGCTTGCATTGTAAGTATTTGTGGCATCTTGGTACGATGCATGAAGCCTAAAGACGAATACAGGCAATTCCCCCGAATCCAAAGGGGGGCGCCCACAGCAATGTAATGGCGTTCGATAACCACCAGCAGAAGAAAAGTGAACGCGCACTTGAAAACAAAGCCCTAGACAGTGACCATGCGCTAACTCTGAGTGCTTCTCTCACATAGACTGAGAAAAGCAGTACACTTCAAAGACTTGCACAACACTGTTTGCGAAATGGAGCTTTGTGCTCGTCTATCATACCTCTCTCATTGGGCAAAAACCCAAATATTTCATTATGTTTTCATATTTGTGATTATTATTTATTAAGTCTTTGTTCAGTCAGCTTCCAATGGTGACACAGAGGCAGTGCGCTGATGTTTGCGTCACTGTGTTTTATTTTGATACCTGTGCTGTCAAGTTCTCAATGCTGGAATAGGTGTGTGTGTGTGTGTGTGTGTGGACACAATCACTTTAGGTGTATCTTTCCCAGCAGAATCAACTTTAAACACTTGTCTTGATAATCATTTGTTTGATACACTGTGCTGTAATAAAATAAAGAAAACAGATAGGATGTCATTTTCTGTCATTTAAGTTTAATTTCTGTGAAAAAATTAAGCATATCACAAAAATGAAACTCAGTATGAAACGCATATGTAGGATATGTTACCTGTCACATTGTTTTCCCCCCTTGTTGTTACTAATATTTAACTGAATCAAATATATTTTAAGAATTTTTCCCCTATATGTACTGCAGATTATATATGACATTATAATGTAATATACTGTAGTATTTCGTATATCTAGCTGGGGAAAAATTTTAATTTGTACTACTGAGCATAGTATTTGCTGGGGGTTTTTTTCACTTGTTTGCACAGATTCTTTACTTGGTAGTGTTGTGAATACATGTTTTAATATAGATTTGTGTATTTTATTTGGCTACTTATGAACTGCTGAAAGGATAACTTTTAATATATCTCCTTCTGGGTTTATCTGAAAGAAGATATACACCTAGGATGCCTCGAGGGTGAGTAAAACATGAGCTAATTTATATTTTTGGGTGATCTAACCCTTTAAATGATCCCAAACAAAATGCATGTTACTCATGGGGGACCTTGAATGTCCGTTGTTAACCAAACGCTGCTTTTCAAAGGTTGCTGAAGTGAAATTCTTATTCTGACGTCGTATTTGAAAAACAGTGCTCTGTCACAACAGAAACATTTCAATTTCAGTAGTTGGAGAGACACATTCATCTTTCAGCGTGATTTGTGATGCATTGTCTCCTTCAAATAGACACATTTGGCTCAAGTAATTGCCTCCATTCAATGCATATTTCTCCATCCTCTGTGACACATTGCTACATTGCTTTGATAAGAAAAGGAATTCTGTCTTTTTGCCAACATTTTTGCCTTTTTCTCCCACTTTCTTAATGTTTCTCTTTCTTTATTCGCAGACATCAAGTGTCACTTGGTGATGATGGCATATTTTGTAAAGGTTTGAACAGACTGTGATTCTCAACCACAGGTGGAATCATGTTCAAAGAGATTTTTTAAACTTATATTGTTCATATAATACTTTTTAATAACATTTTTGGTCAATTAATGTGAATGACACTTGTAGCAGAGGATATGTGCATAAAAAAACAAAATAATCAACCTCATGTTATTAATATCAGGTTCTATAGTTTGTTGCCTCGGCTTAAGAAAATAAAAATACACAATGAGTCCAATATGACACAAATATGACAATATGGCATAGATGTATAATACAAATACACAACTAAGTTTTTTTTTTGTTGTTGTTTTTTGTAAAGTGGTATAATGTATAACTTTAAATGTTTTAATATAGAAGCTGTTTAACACGAAGAAGACTGAAGTATTAATGCATTTATTTATTTATATTAAATACAGTTGTATCGTATAGTGCTGCTGTTCAGATGATTATGGTCAAATCATTTTTTGGAACACATAACAATCAGATTTATTAGTGAGAATGAGTTCAAAAAATCATATTGATTCATTAAAAAGGAGTTTGTGTATTTTTTATTGTGAATAAAAGATAAATTACTGTATTTAAAAAGTATTTATTTTGTACAGACATTTTGCAATTGTACTATTTTCCCTCTTCTTCAAACATCTTGTTTGGTATCATTTTTGTTTAATTCAGATAGGAAGGTATTACATCATAGCTGTATATATAATGCGGATCATATGAAGGACAACTGAAAGGAACACTTTTTCTTTAAGTTAAAATAATGTGATGCACAGAGAATGTCTTGGGATTTCTGGGACAGCAAAGGCTGAATGTGAGGTGCTTTCAGAACATAAGCTATAGGTAACTTTGGCAGTGGATTTATGTCAGTGCTATTAGTGGCTACGAGTCATGTATCAGCTTCACACTATTTACTGTGTGACTCATTCCATTCCAGTCATTTCCATGATGGACCAGAGCCTTTATCCATACACCCTTGGGCCAAGCGATCAATAAAAGCACACACACACACACACACAGTCTATACCATAGGTTATACTCAATGTATACACTGGCACACACCCAAAATCGATATCTAGCATACTGTCTGACAGGTATTTATTGTTTCAGATATGGTAAATACTTCCACTTCTTCTATTGGTCATACACATGCTCCACTTCTGTATTTAAAAACAATAGATTATGAGTTAATCTATAAGCAAAGCTTTCCTGAACAATACATTCATTTTAAGAGCTTATAATGAAATGATATAATATATTTTTAGCTGTTTATCAACACAAGCACACATTTCTATAAAAATTGTTTTAAAGCAGTTGTACATATATATATTGATTTTGGATAATTTTAAATCATTGTCTATAATTAATAATAATAATAGAAATTAAAACAATTAAAGCATTATAACTTACATATATATGTACATTTATACATATATAATGTTTAAAACATAGCACCATCTGAGGGTTGTTACAGCTTTGTAGGCTAGTGATTACATACTAGATATACATCTAGTTACTATGCAAGTACACAGGTGTTAGAGACTCTTAATTTAAAGTGGGACCTATTTTGGTCCACTGGAAGTTGTAAGTTCTGAAAGTTACTATATACTTTCACAGTACAATAAACTCTATTATCTCAAAAGATCAAGGAAAATGCAATTCCTCATAGTATGACCGATTTAAAGTTGTCAATAATTTTCAGAAGCTGTGCAATTTAGCTAATCAAGACACTGCTTTTGTAAGGTGCATTTTACTTGCTTTTTTTGCCTGTTTGCATGAGTCAGTCAAGATCTTACCTGAGCCTTGAAGAGGCCCTTAAGTGGTCCTGCATCTTTATTTAATGGGATCTGAATAACCACTTCACTTTGTAGTTCTGTAGGGATTTGACATTCAAGAAACATGCGTGAAATCCCCAACAGAAATCAAAGTGCTTCACGGGCAGAATCAAAGACAGAAGCACCTGAATGATGGAGAGCAGGTGTCGGTTTCTCTAAGCCCTGAGCTTTGCTTGTTCGCTCATTACAGGTTTTGAAGACTACTTGGAAGTTGTTTTCATCAGGCCTGTTCTTTCTGAGAAAGTGAGAAATAATAGAGGAGAGAGTTGCAAAACAATCGCATAAAGCAGAATAAGACAAAGACAGCTAAATAATGCATTATTTACCCTACGCTGCATCATTTTCTTATGTGACTGCAGTAAATGTGAGAACCTATTATGACTTAATTGGTGTTTGTTTATGTGAGGAAACCTGGGTTTAAATCCAAACTAACATTATATTATTTTATTGTTTACAAGTTTAAAGAAATAAAACAGAAATAAAAACACTAAGCCTCATTCGTTGATAACTTCTAAGAAGACAATCCCGGACATTGAACCACTAGACGAGAAACCACCAGACATGGGACCAAAGGACATGAGATCACTGGACATGGAATCACCGAACATAGGAGCAATTCGATTTGGGACAAATGGACACTAGACATGGAAACACCAGACATAGAACCACCAGATTTGGCACCATCAAACCAGCTTGCAGTTTTGGTGAACTGGTAGTGAATTTGTATGAATTCATCCAATTGCATTCATATAATTTTGCACATGCTTCTGTTGCCACTTTCATTCAATAAAAAGAAGTTTGCTTAAAGGTGCAGTGTGTAATTTTTAGCGGCATCTAGCGGTTAGGATTCAAATTTCAACCATCGGTCCCCCCAACCTCGCCCTTTCGAAACGCATACAGAAGCTACGGACACAGGACAAAAATGTCGTTGTCTGTTACACCTAACAGTAGCCAATCAAGTGATGAGGTTTCTGTACAAAGGTAAATCAAAGAATGATATTTACTTAATTATACAGTAGACCAATATGTTATTGCGAACATTATTATTACTCATTGATCATTATCTCAGGTTTATTCGCTGACTTTAGTTAGATTTTTTGTATGACAGTTAGTAGGGTTGGGCAACGTCTACAGTGAAACATCATGATGAAAAGTCAAAGTAAATATTGGTCACTTGATAGCACTGATGTAGAGGCGACTGCAGCTGTCATTTTCTTTTCGTTTGGCTGTAGCATCTCTACATGTGGTGACGCAATTAGTTAAACTACATTTCTCAGTCCTGTTACATTAAATTACAATCCAATTGCATGTATTTCAATGCTGACAATGAAAAAAACAATACTTGTTTCTGTGGTTATGTCCATCTTGCAACTAAAGCTGCAATCAAACAACAGTTTTCACTATGATTGCTAATGTTGATTGCTAACTTACCAGTCTAGCAGAAAACAGGCAACTTTGGTGTGACTTTGAAAACACTTCTCCCGCATAAGCACCTTCCACCTTGGAAAAGCCACACCAATATAGAGTTTAGGTTCTCTGCTCGAGTCCAGAATCGTTGAGTCGGGCCCATATTTCCCGCCATCTTCGGGCCGGGCCATGATCAAGCATTTGTTTTTTGTTTTTTTAATCATTACTTAATTAGCCTGAAAAACAGGGGAATTCACTTTGAGCAAGTCTGGAGGAAAGTCAGAGGTATGGAAACATTTTCAACAAGTTGTGGGCAGCGACAACATGTGTGTCGGCTTTGTGAAGTGCATTACGTGTGGCACGCTGCTAGATTATTATAGCAAAAAAACATGGACTTCCACGATGAACAGACACATGAAGCAGGCTTGCCATAGCAGAAAAGATGACAGTCAGCCTTCAATGTCCTCTTTTGTTACTTCTCCCAGCATACCCCTGAGAGCGAAGCAAGCCCTCACTGAGAAATGCATTGAATTTTGCCGCAAGGACATAAGGCCATTTTACGTTTTAAGTGGCCATGGCTTCCAGGCGCTAGCTCAAGAACTTATTAATGTTGGCGGAACATATGGGCGTGTATCGGCCCAATCCATCCTGCCTCACCATAGCACTGTTTCCAAAGCTTGCCTAGAAAGGGCAGATGAGAGGAGGGAATTTCTAATAAAAGCCCTGGAACCATATAGGAGGCTTTCTTGTCTTGATCACCTTATTAATAATGTCCTTCGCCACAGTCTGCATGCCGATGCACTGCCCGACAACGCGCCAGATATAAGAGAGACTTTAACTGCTGCTAAAGGACTTGTGAGGTATCTGAAACATTCTGGCCTGGATGCGCAATTATCGAAGACAGTGCTACAGATGGGGGAAACAGAATTTAGCACAGTTTACCTCACACTCAAGTCAGTGCAGGACATATTCCCAGAACTATGGGAGAAGCTGGAGACCCGCAGTGAGCTTGAGCGCATCCAAAATATTGCACCCGACCTACTGAGCTTTCTGGTCAACTTTTTGGAGCCATTCTATAATTGGAGGGCGATGAGACATGCCGAGTTCATATTGCAAAAAATCAAGGTAGAACATGCTGCACGAAGTTGCTCTTTTCCTCTGGCCAAAATTCAAGAAATTGAGGATAATGTCTCCTGAAGAGATATCTGAAGTAAATACACACATTCGCACCCTACTGAAGATGAAGATGCTGCTGCGGCTGGCAGTACTGCCTTCACACCACCAGCAGCCAGGCCCAGGACAGACTCCGACTTTGCAGAGTAGGAGAACCAAGACGAGGATAACGAACCAGACGAGGATGAAGTGGCCATGTACAATTCACAGAGGCATACCATGGATGACGACAGGGACCTACTGAAATGGTGGAAAGTCAACGAATGAATCTACCCAAAACTAGCCAGACTGGCCAGATCCGTCCTCTGCATTCCAGTAAGCAGCAGCAGCGAGCGAGTGTTTAGCGCAGCTGGCCGGACAAGCAGAGGAGGACCCCTCTGAAACCGGCTACTGTGGACGCAACCTTGTTCTTGCATGACAACATGTAGAGCCATGTAATTATGATATAACTTTGTGATTAATATGCTATTATAAAATGGTTACATTATGTAGCAGGCAGCATATAACCTTGGCCTAATCAATTCCCCACACTTCATCTAGACTCACACACACAGGCAGGAGGCTGCCATCAGAACTGACATGAAGTGTTTGAATCACCTCTGTTTAATAAGACTTTTTTATTTAGTCTAAATCAGATGTTATTCTGGTAATTTTTTTCATAATCATTGTAGGCTACCCTGCATCATTAACCCATCCCCATAATCCTTCGATGTGACTCCGTGTTTTTGCACTAATGCCTACATTTGAAAATATCAAAATAGGCCTATTTTGTTGTGTTGTCAAATTATTCAATTTATACAGATTTTGTTATATGCCTATAGACTAGGTCAAGTTCTTTCTTGTTCGTTTTGCATGTTTTAGATCATTGCTAAAAATATTTTTTAGGGTCATGAATCGGTTTTGTACTACGTTTTATAATCGGCTTTAAAATATTTATTTTGTTTAAAAATATTCTAAAACTTTTTTTTTTTAATATGCCATCCAGAGTTAATTACTTGTTCACTTTTTTTTTCTTTTTTTTTATTCGGATCTATTTGCAATCCATTCTGAATAAACAAATAATGCAGTTTACATGCTTCGTCCTTGTTGCATTTTTCATCAAGATAAATTGAAACTAATTTCTGTAGTTCAAACAACTTACAATTGTAGTTGAGAACGTCTGTTATAACGGCTCATGTATTAAACATAGTTGGGTTTAAATCAAGCTCATAGTTACAGTTAATATGTCGGACCGGGTCGGGCTCGGACAACATGTGCACGGGCTCGGGTAGGATCGGGTTTAATTTTTTGGGCCCGATCTAAGCTCTTCACCAATATCTATCTGGGCTTTCTGTCTACATCACGTTTTCTTTTTTTTACCGACGAAGACTGACGCTCTGCTGGTTCTTCTTGTGCATAATACGCATGATCCTTTTTTTAATTTCCTTTATCCTCTTACTTCCACCAGAAAAACACTACTGGCTTGCTTGCTAAAACTACTACTTCTTTTTTGCGCGCATTTCAGCATGGTGACTCTTAAAACACCTAAGAAGTAGAACAATGTACTGACGAAACGCAGTCTGTAGACGTTTGTCCGTTTATAGAAATATAGAAACTAAATTAGGCTAATATAAAAAGTGGTGACTTCCATGTAAGTGGACCTGAGGTGTATGTAGATATAAATTGCAAATTTATTGTATAAATTGTCGCTAAGTGTCACTAAATGACATCATTATGACATCATAGTGCTAGGTTCTAACATCTGTTTGCCTCTCTCCTACTCTCTTTTCTCATATATGTATTTTAACACTCAAAATAGAACTATTTCACTGATACATTTTCCAGTTTTAGTTGTTAGAAATAATAAATAGTGACTAAAACATAGTCCATTACGATAACATATTAACCAGCTCTCCTTTCCAAGCCATCAAATGTTGTAAGACAAAATCACATAAGATAAAATCAATAGCTGTGCTGTGATTTTAGCTATATTTACAAGTAAAATGATCATTCAGGTTAGAAGCAACAGCATATCTATTTAAACTAAAATCATGGCTCCTCCTAGTCAATCACTGAACAGATCACACACAAAGAGAGAGGTGTGTGCACTCCAGGAAAACAAGACCTTGTGCTCATGTGGCAGTACATGCCAGTCTCAGAAACTACATAAGGTTTGGCCAAGAAGCTGCTAGATGTGCTAGGCACATTTTTGGGAAAAAAGTTGCTAAAAGGGTTTGAGAAGTCGCTAAATCTAGCAACAATTTTGCTAGGTTGGTAACACTGGTTCACAATCTACTAAGGTTTTTTTGTATGTGTGATCATGTTAGATGTGTAATAAAATGTATACACAAATTTGACTAATACACAATGAACTCAATAGAAAAAAACGGAATGAATATAGAAAACCACAAGCAGAAAAAAAAAGACAAGAACAGTAGCCTATATACAGTCACACTTAAAGCTAAAAGTCTCTGTGACATATCATTTAAAATCGTTGAGTGGGATAAAACTTCTCCGTAGAGCATTAATATAAACTATAGTACAGAAACACACATTAATAAAACATTGTCTCTTAAGACCAGATCGTTGAATGTGTGAAAATATTTGACACAACAATACACATGTATGCACGTTTAGAGAAATGTTCTTTGTAAATATTACATATATGTCAGAATCAATGAATTTGCTGCCACAGCAAGTGTCAAGAAAAGATGATTGACAGTAATATTACAGACACTTCTCAAGTAAGTGCAAGGGTAAGTGCACAGAATAGGCTGTCGTAAAGAATTCCAATAACAAATCCTAATATTAGGCACATTTGTGGACTAAAAGATTACAGTGACTACCATGCTATTATTTTTAGACTTGTGACGAAGGAACTCAGGCAGAGAGAGAATCCATTTGCAAACACCAACTTTAATTCTAAAGGAAGCAAATTCTAC
>JAUYWG010000021.1:477160-490262 GCA_034779775.1 Enteromius afrohamiltoni | reverse complement strand
TCCGCGTTTGAGTCTTCCGTCACGCTACACTGGGACTAACCTCGATCATTCATCTCCTGTCTGCCTCCGTGACAGATGCGAGGATAAAGTAGATTATTTCTATGATGACACTGAGATTATAAATGATAACTGTCTAAATGAGCACGTGGGCCAACACAAAAGAGCATGTATTTTAAAGATATCCACTTTACTGTTAATTTCACTGTTTTGTAATGCAAAATTATGCTTGGTCAAACAAATCCCAATAATAACTTATCTTCTAAAACTTGTCTGTGTCTTGAATATTGTCCACAAGGAGGCGTCATGATGCCGTGCAGATGGTGAACCAAGATTTTATACCCATTATCTAAACTCTATCTAAATTAAATGTAATTTCTAAATGTAATTTGCAAATAAATATAATGTAATGACATATTATTTAAAGCACTACCTTTAAGTATAAAAGGTTATATAGCATAATGTATTATTTGTCGTTGAGGGTCACTGCCCAGCAAATTTTAGCTCCAAATTCTAACCAAAAACACCTAACTAAGCTGTTCAGGATTCCAACTTGTAAGCTACAGGCAGGTGGGTTTGATCAAGGTTGGAGCAAAACTCTGCCGGACTGTGGCCCTTCAGAACCAGGATTGAGAACCCCATTAATAGCTTGGATATTTATGAATATTTAACGAATACAGAATTTAGAGATTTATTTGAAGTATATATAAGTAATAAATAAATAAATAGATCCAAATCATGCAAATAAACCGATCGCATTTTAAGTCTACTTAGATGTGGTGACTCATTAGCTGTTGACATCAGAGCATGCTCTACAGAAACCCCACCTCACTTTCTGCTTACGTTCGATTGGAAGGTTATGGGCTGTGCGTAAAAGTTCGGCTTCACTATAAGTACGAGTCCTAATTCTTCTCTGCTATGATACATGTTTTTTTTTAATTATTATTCAAATTTACCCTGAACTGGAAAATTACTGGATAGTTTTTTATGGCGTTAAACTCAAACAACGTCAGTTGTAAGGAGCAGCCCACTGTCTCTGGTGGATCTCCTACATTATCTGCGTTCATGTTTTCCGCCGGCGTCCTTGGGAACGTGGTCGCCCTAATTCTTTTAGAAATCCGGCGGAGGAAGCAACCCGCATCTTTGTTCCAAGTCCTGGTCACATCTTTGGTCTTCACAGATCTGCTGGGAACTTTCTCTGTCAGTCCTCTGGTGTTAACAGCGTACTTGAGGAATGAATCTTTGATTGGGATGAGTGAGAAACGATTATTGTGCGGACACTTTGGATACGCCATTACTTTTTTCAGTCTGGTCACTCTCGCCATTCTTCTCTCTATGGCAGTGGAGCGCTGGCTCTCCATCGGACATCCATACTGTTACGAGAAGCGCGTGAGTAAACGCTGCGGGTACATCACCATCGCGCTCATATACCTGCTGTGCGCTCTCTTCAGCGCGGCACCTTTCCTCGGTTTTGGGAAATATATTCAGTACTGTCCCGGGACGTGGTGCTTCATTGACATGCACACGTCTGCGAGCGAGCACAAAGTGTTCAATATCATCTACGCGTCTTGTTTGCTCGTCATGATAGTGTGCACGGTTTTGTGCAACGTGTCCGTGATCTATCACCTTTTACGCATGTACAGAAGATGCAAAGCGCACCGGAGCTCTGTCCGACGGCAGCGAGGACACAAGAGACATCGGTCCATCGCGAATGAGGTTGAACATCTTGTGCTGCTCGGGTTCATGACAATAGCATTCGTCATCTGCTCTCTTCCTCTTGTGGTAAGGCTTGTCAAAACCCTTTCAAACTTTACATACACAAGATCTGACTAATAGAAGCAATGTCCCGTACGTTCAAAGACACCACAGTACAGTTAAGTAAGTTACGTTTCTGTACATGAATGAACATTGCTGTTCATTCAGTTGTAAAAAGACGCCATAAAAAAGCACACACATCATGTAATATTAATACAACAGGTTATGTTTTATTTTAACTTTTTAACTACATGTGAGTTAATTCTCATTCATTTACAGCTAGGCCTACATGTCTACTAACTCTACCCACAGAGTAGACTGTTTAGGTAGGTTTAGGGTTAGTAGATATAAGTTGACATTAAGTTTCTGATAGTTAGTATGTAGTATGTTATCAACCCATCAAAATAAAGTGTAAAGCACACAGTCTACTAATACTCTAATGACTGCTTGTTGACATGTAGTTGCAAAGTTACTTACTGTTAGTAGAATGTCTAAAGTGGACTATCGAAATAAAGTGTCAACCCATAGCAAAAGGGTTTTATGCTAATTGGACAGTATTTTGTTTTATTGTTAATTAACTAGTAGGATATCGAAAAACATATTATTTTACTTACTTTTAGTAAGTTTATGTACACACACACACACACACACACACACATATATATGTATTATTTTTACATCTCCGTGTATTAGTTTGTATTACCATTTTCACATACTATTTAGTAGACATGCACTTTATTAGTGTACATTCTAATTGTTACTTTTTAACACTTCATATCAGCCATTCATAATAATAATTACCAGTCACATCACATGTAATAAATTAAAAAATAATATAGCTAGCATACTTGTCACAGTACTAAGTTAATGACTAGTACAGTAGATGAATAGATACTAGTACTATAACATAAAATGGATAATTAAAAAATATACATAGTTGTTACTGTTGATTACTACTAATTTAGAGAAAATAATATTTAAATTAGCCCTAAAGTTATTTTTTTTTTTACAATTAAAGATGTTTTAAAAATGTCATTGCATTAGGAAAGGAAAGGATGTGACATGTGGCCAGGTATGGTTTCCCATACTAGGAATTTGTGCTCTGCATTTAACCCATACAAGTGAACAAACACACTCCCCAAGCAGTGGGACTCAAACCCACAACCTTTTGGGTTGCAAGTCCAACTCCCTATCCATTAGGCCACGACTGCCCCTATTAGCATACATATTTGACCGAGTTGTTAGGTTTTTATTTTTTATTAGAAACATTATTCAAAATTAATTTTTTGCAGCTTCACAAAATGTTCACACTGTAGTGTAAACACTAATGGAGCAAGTTTTTATGTTCATACTTATATAACACTTCACAATAAGGTGTCATTTTTTAACATTAGCATGAACAAACAATGAACAATGCATTTATTATTACACTATTTATTAATCTTTGTTTGTGTTAATGAAAATACAGTTGTTCGTTCACGGTGCATTAACTAATGTTACCAAACACAATTTTAACAATGCATTAGTAAATAGTGAAATTAACATTAACTAAAGATTAAGAAATGCTGTAGAAGTGTTGTTCATTCTTAGTTCACATTTACTAATGTTGTTAACTAATGTTAACCTTATTGTAAACTATTACCATTTTGATTTACTGTTTACGCGCAACATACAACACACAGGTCACACTGTGCCCTTGTCTCCACAGATTCAAGTGTACGAAGGACACAGAAATGTTCGCATATCCCTTCTTTTAGTATCATTCAACCCCATCATCGACCCCTGGGTCTTTATCATCCTTAGTCCCCCTGTACCTCGTCTGCTGTGGGAGAAGATGTGCAAGACCGCAAAGTTCAAACCCACGCAGGAAAAGGTCCCTAGCATCCATCCAGTCCTGTATCAGTCAAAGCCACTTGGAGATTAAGAAGGAGGCAGTGTGATGAAAGTCTACACCGGAGTTCCTGGAACTGCTGGCTCTGGATCTCTAAAACCTCTTTTTGTTTGAGGGAACGATTGTGGAGTGATTGCTCACTCATATAATGAAAATAACAGAGTCACTGGATAACCGAGCAGATGGATTAAAGACCTGAAGATGAAAAAGATAGGTGGTGCTGCACCTATAATATCATGGAGAATATAAAAGAGCGTGCTTAAACTTATTTATCGCCTTTATTTATGGAGAGTAAAAAAATGTTTGCACACCGGAAGGAAAATAAGTGTTTATTTATCAGCAGGAAATCTAATGGTAAATGTAATCAAACATTTACAGACTAAAAATGAAGAGCTGTACTTGCTTTTTCAGCTGCATGGGGAGTGCAGTTGTCTTTCTTTTATATGCGACTCCACGCTTCGTTAGTCTTTTTCTACGTTCCGTTGCAAATATATGCAGGACTGAATCATGTCATAGCAAGTCAGTTCATTGTGAAAGAGCCAAACAGCCTGACTGAACTGTGCAACAGTCCCATGACTGAAGTCAGTCATGTGGAGGGAAGGTGAAGCAGGCTAAACTGAGGAAATAAAAGTTTGTCCTTGAAGGAATTGCTTTGGAATCAGTCTGTTTAAGAGTCTCCTGATATTGCTGATAATGTGAATGAATTGAGGTTACAAGATGGTTTTAAAATTATGTCATAAAATAAGCATATTTTGCTACCAGCTCTCATGGCATAAACGTACCCGGCTGCCCTTTTTAGCACGATACATGTACAACAAGTACATATTACTGCAGTTTCCAAAAGAAATGAACACTAGAGGCAGTAAAAATCTGACACACTTTATTCCTTTTCACAAAAATTTAGTGTTTCAATTAATTAAGTGTAATTTTCGCACAATTACTTGAAGAATATCATGTTATGACTTCAAAACAATATTAATATGCTGGGATGTGCTTTTGAACGTTAGGATCACACATATCTAGCTTCATATCTATGAAATACAATATCCATATTATGACTTTGGACCACAAAAAGTGTTTGTTTTTTCTTTATTTGAGATTTGCACATAATTTTAAAGCTGAAATAAATAAACTGTTAAGATAGGACAGTATTTGGCCGAGATACAATTATTTGAAAATCTGTGGGTGTAAAAAAAGTTATTGATATATTTGTGATAGGAAATGAGCAAATTATCTTAATGGAATGTGATTTTTATTTTATGTCCTATTGATTTTTTGGCATAAAAGAAGAATTTTGACCCATACAGTGTATTTTTGGCTATTGCTGCAAATATACCCTTGCAACTTATTACTGGTTTTGTAGTCCAGGTCACAAATGCAAAAACAAATCAATTGGCTCCGATGTTGTATGGCTTGCCAACGTTCTTCACATATTTTCTTTTGTGCACTGCAGTAGAAAGACCGGTTAGAAACAAAAATGATGACAGATTTTAAATGGACTATGCCTTTAAAAGCATTTGAGCATTTATTTTGTTTTAACTCATAGAAGTTATAGACGAATTTGGTCCCACGCTCTTAAAATAAAGGTTCCAAAACAATATTACATTCCCCAAAGTTCCTTTCAGTGAACACTCTTTAAAACAATAATTTATTTCTTAAAAAAACCCCACTTTAATAATCTGAAAAACATTTCCCCCCAATAAAGAAGCCTGAAAGATTTAATGAATGTTAAAAGTTCTTCATGAAACCCTCAATGTGAATAAATGACCTTTATATTAAAGAGTGAATGTCTCCACATACTGCACACCTGTAAAAAAAAGGGAATGTTTTATATGTTCATTTTGCATTTTGAGCAATACTTCATGACACTCTTTAAGACCCCTAATCTGATGATCTCCCAGCTCTGACTCAGATTTGAAGGTTTTTATGTGTCATCATAAACATGACCTTTCGCAGTGCTTAACAGAATGTGATTGATTCTTTCCACCAGTTGACTTCCTCTGGTTTTTGTTTTACAGCTTCACATGCCCAACTTGCTATTTAGCTCAAGAACTATCTGAAATTTTACAGCCACTGCATTGTAAATTAAATAATGACCTGGGAAAAGCAGAGGTTGCTTAAGTGGTTGTGTTGTTTCCCACAGTAGACATCAGTTTGCGTGTGAAACACATGTTTCTAGTTTCAGGTAATTTCCTTTATACATGTTTTTTTGTTTCATTTTTAACTGCACAGCAAATAGTGACTCTCAGACTCTCTCAGAAAAGTAATTGGTGTCCTGTTGTTTACCTTTACAGGCAGATACTCTGACGCTGTCCATGTGTTCATTTAATGTGTTTCTTTAATTAGACATTTTGAAAAGAAAGGGATCCTTATAAGGAAAGTTTACAGAGAAACATTTATCTGTCAATTTGACCCGTTCATTGTGTGGTCCCTCTAATGTAGCCTGGCAGGCCCGAGAGATGTTATTTCTTTGATAAAGTATTCTAGAATTTAGTTTTTGTTTACTTAACTTTTGCTGTAATTTGTCACAGATGGATTATGGGCACCCAATCTAAAGAGACTATCTGTTGTGTGTATTTTCTTTTGTTGAATTAGTGCTGGTAATGGCTGTACTTAAACCTCCTTCCCTAAAGGATAAAGGACCCACTTTGAACCTGAGATCCAGTTCAGGACGGGATCTTTTTCATATGCCGCACTTGTTCATGCACTACATTATGAAATTGTATACATAGTGAAATTATGATTTTTTTCTGTAGCCTATTGTGGGTTATTCTCTTGTGTGAGAACCAACACATGTGCTATGAAGCTGATTTGGCTATGCTGGTTCAAAACTGGCATTTCCTAACTTTTCAAATACAAAAGCTGTCTTTCCCACTTGGTGAAATATTCAAACAGTTAAAGGGGTCATTTGATGTTGCTAAAAAGGTATTTGGTGTAATGCAATGTGTTTATGTGGTATATTTTCCACATACTGTATTTTTTTTTCTCATCTAAGTGCTGCCTTCTGAAACAGGTTAATTTGTACAAAGCTGATCGCTCTTAAAAAGCGAAGTGTGCTCTGATTTACCAGCTATCCAGTGCATTGTGATTGGCTGTATTGTTGACTGTATTGATGATAAATGTATTACTTTTTTTTTCATAATAAAACTACATTATGTGTACAAATAAAACAAAAATTTAGAAATTATTTAATGATTATATGTGTTACATCCACACCAGGCTTCACCCTCACTCCCTCACAACGCTCACTCTCACCAGAGTTCTAGTCACTGCACCAATCAAGCCACCACATAAATCCAGACAGCACACTTGGTCCGAGCTTGTTCACGACAAGTGGACTCAAACTTTGGCAAGCTCTATCGCTACTTACTTACCTGAATACCTACCTTGTGAAATCCCCTGTATTCTCCTTGATCTCTGTTTCATCCCCAGGCTCTTTGGATCTCCCTCTGTGTCTCCAGTGTCTCAAGTTGTGGTGTGTTGTTGTGGTCTCTTGTCCTTCTCGTCTGTGTGTTCTCCAGCAATCTCTCTAACCTACAATAAAGAGGCATTGTGATTACTACAACATTCCAGTGTACTATCATCTGCAAAGATACTCACCTCAGATATCCATTCCAACCTCTGGTACTGCTCTGCTGTCTTTAATAAGTACTATTTACTCACTTACCTCCTGTGTTGCAGTCCACTTCCTAACAGAAGCTCGGACCTAAACTACATCAGCAGCATGAGCTCATTAGATCCATTCCAGGAATTAGTGGACAATATCCGACGAGCATTACTCACGGCTCCACCACAACCACGATCTTTACCCCCACTGTCCCCTGCTTCACCGGCAGCGTCACAAACCGTAAACATCACTTCTTCACCTCCCGCAATTCTCAGTCCCATGGTTTGACCACCACCCCACTCTGGCATGGCGGGAGAGTGCAAGGGTTTTCTTCTCCAGTGTTTAATAGCATTCGCTACCTACCCCACTGTTATCTTTTTGATAATTCAAAAATTGGGTTTTTCATGTCCCTCAGGGCCAGTACTACAACCAGCGGTAAGCTCGTGTAACTCCTTTTCTCAACATTTCCTGGAAGTCTTCAGTCAAATGAGTGAGGAACTCTATCATCTTCATCAGAATAATATGTAAATTCAAGAATATTCTCTGAAATTCTGCACAATAGCCGCAGTTAGCAACTGGAATGAACAATCACTACTAACTACTTTTCGTCAAGGTCTAGAACAAATCTCCATCATATGCTGGCTACCCATGATGATTCCATAGGATTGGAGAAATTCATACAGCTGGCCATCCGCTGCTCCACCAGTGTACAATCTTATTCTAATTCTTCTCCAAGCACTCAGTCTGCCTCTCCTAGCCCGCCAGTTCCTCTAAACCCTCCAGAACCATTCCCAGAACCCATGCAAGTGGAATTGAAACATCTAAGTACCAACAAACGTCAACTTAGGATGACGATGGGTCTTTGTTTATATTTTGGACAAGCTGGGCATCTCATTTGTGAATGCCCCCATCGACCTCCACGTTCTATGGTGAGTACAATTCTTCCAATGCATGAAAAGATGTCTCCTCTCACTTTGACTGTAACACTTACTGCTCGTGACCTCTCTATTTCAGTTCCCACCCTCTTCGATTCAGGCTCGGTGGGCAATTTTTCACCCTCTGAAAGGATTTATCATGTTCAAAAAGCTACTGGACGATCACTCGCTCAACGGAATGTACGACGCAAGGCAGGGTCATTATATCTTCAATTTGGTCACAAGGAGGAAATCTGTTTGCTGGTTCTGGAGGGTTCGACAGTGATTTTAGGGCACCCGTGGTTGGCAAGGCATAACCCTATCCTCTCTTGGCGATCAGGGGACATTTTTCAATGTGGCTCAGAATGTTGTTCGGAGTGTTTCCCAGATTTCCATGCCACTTCCTGTTTGTACAACCTTGATTGAAAGCCCCTTGGAACAACAATCCATTGACATTCCTGAGTGTTATGCCTACTTCTGCGACATCTTCTGCCCTAAGAAAGCTGCCCAACTGCCACCACAATGGCTATGGGACGGTGCGATTGATCTGCTCCCAGATGCTCCATTGCCCCATGGGAAAATCTACCCACTTTCTATTCCTGAGAGTAAGGCCATTGAAGAATACGTTCAAAAAGCTCTTCGTTATGGTTATATCAGTCCCTCAATGTTCCCGTGCTGCGTCAAATTTCTTTTTCGTATCCAAGAAGGATGGTGGATTGTGACCTTGAATCGATTATCATGCGCTAAATAAAAGTACCGTATTCTTAAAATATCCCCTTCCACTCATCCCATATGCCAATAAAAGACTCAGAGGAGACACAATTTTCACTAAGCTTGACTTAAGATGTGCTTATAATTTAATTAGAATCTGTGAAGGGGACGAGTGGAAAATTGCTTTCATTACCTCTACTGGCTACTACGAATATCTTGTCATACCATATGGACTTGTCAATGCCCCCTATATATTCTAAAATTTCATGCATGAGATCCTCAGAGACTACCTCCATCAGTTTGTTATCATTTATATAGATGACATCCTGATTTACTCAACCAACCTGCAAGAACACCAAACTCAAGTAAAACTGACCTGTTTAAGAGAGCAACAATTATATCTCAAGGCAGAAAATTGTTGGTTACTACATCGATCAAAGTAAAATTTGAAGTTGTCACTAACTGGCCCACTCCCATCACCATCAAAGATCTTGGATTTGCAAATTTCTACCGCCGTTTTATTAAAACAATTATAGAATCCCGTTTATATTATTACTGTTTATATTAGTCGATGCATCAACCACAGGTGTCAGAGCTATTCTTTCCCAACAGCAGGGGAACCCCCCAAAATTTCTATCCATGTGCCTACATTTCCAGTAAGTTCAGCCCAGCTGAAAGAAACTATGAAATTGGTAATCGCGAACTGTTTGCCATCAAGCTGGCGTTGGAGGGGTGGAGTATTTGGCTGGAAGGTTCCATACATCCACTTCAAGTACTAACAGATCACAAAAACCTGCAATATCTCTGTGACACCAAGAGGTTAAACCCCAGACAAGCCCAATGGGCCCTCTTCTTCAACAGATTCTGATTCAAGATCTCCTGTCGTCCAGGCTCCAAAAACGTCAGAGCAGATGCTCTATCCAGACTCCATGGTAAAGATGAAAAACCTGAAACCCCTGAACCCGAAAAGGAAAACTCCATCCACTTCCCGTGTCTAAGCACCCCTGGTCACACCTAGGAGTAGATTACATCATGGATTTGCCTTCATCAGATGGGAATACCTGTGTCCTGGTCATCATAAATCGCTTCTCCAAGTTCTATCGACTCTTAGAACTCTTAGAACAAATGATAATTGCGACTTCCCAATTCCATTTACTAGGAAAAATTGTATACACTAACAAACCCAGCACTTGGTCTCATGGCATAAATGTGCCCAGGTGCACTATTTAGCGAGACACAAGATATGTACCAATAAGTACATATCACTGCCGTTCCCAAAAGAAAATTAACACCAGAGGCAGTAAAACTCACACAAATTTAGTTTCGATTAATAAAGCGTAATTTTCAAACAATTACAAGAAGTATATAAAGTAATGACTTCAAAACAATATTTATATGCTAGGATTTTTGAAAACTGATGCTTTTAAACATTAACGTCACACATAAAAACGGTGTTAGCCAAAAAGGGCATAATATTATGAGACCAGGTAGCGTACATTAGCTGTGTGTGAGTGCAGTTTTTTTTTAATTTATTATTGTTTTTTAAACATTAGTGATAAAATCAGCCCAAGTTTGTAGAGTCAGGATACAATAATTCTTAGAACATTGTGAAATAATGGTGAATATGTTTCTATTTATAGCAAAAATAATGTTTGTATTCTTTCCTTTTGGACCTCTCTGTCTCTCAAGCTCCAAAAATCATTAACATCCTCCAGAGCTCTGTGATCACACTGAGACAGGACTAACATCTGAAGAGCATGTGCAAGTTTGTGTTGACATTAGACTCTTTCACATGGACCATGCTAAGGAAGTAAGGACTAAGGAAGGACGCTTGGACTTGCATCAACACCTTAAACTGCAAAAACAACACACTGACGACATATTGCATAACAGCAGTCATTTTAATGGTTATCCTGAAATGATTCAACAAGAGCAGGAGTTTATTCTTGAGAAACATTATGAAGAAGTCACACAAATTAGTTACAGAGCAAACACTAAGAAACCTTCACTTTCCACTGAATTTAAACACGCGTTATTTAAGAATCGCCCTTAATTGGTTTACTTCTGAAATATTGTGACTTTTATTGCACTCTCAAGCAAACAGCAGCTTCATCAGCTATAGCTGCCCTCTATAGACAGCAATGCAACTGAAATGAACCCAGATCCAGAAACGTAGTAAAAACACAAAAAAGTTAATATGACATCAGTGGATCATCTTTAGTTTTGCGACGATAGGAGAATACTTTTATTTGCGCGAAGAAAACAAAAACAACATAATTTACTCAACTATTCTTCTTATATGACTTACGTCTTCCAAAGTTTTAAAGAACATTACTGTGTACACTGTCCTCTAGGTGCAAGCAGCCACAGATTATGCACATGCGCATGCTTTCACCCGAATGTAAACAAGGCTGATTACGCCAAATACATTAAGGTTTGCTTACACGGTGCATTTAGCAAGGCGGACAACGTAAGTCATGAGAGAAGAGTTAATTATCTTATTTTTGTTTTTTTTTTCACAACAAAGTATTCTCGTAGCATCACAAAAGTGAAGTTGAGCCTCTGATGTCACATGGACTGTTTTACCGATGTTTTTGCTGCATTTCTGGATCTAGGATCATTTCAGTTGTGTTGCTGTCTATGGAGGGTCAGATGGCTCTCGGATATCATCAAAAATATCTTAATTTGTGTGCTGAAGATGAATAAAGGTCTTATGGATTTGAAACAACATGACAGTGAGTAATTAATGACAGAATATTTATTTTGGGGTGAAATAACTCTTTAATACCAGCAATGACTGTGACAAGTGAAAAACTGAGGAAACAGTTGCAGAAAAGTTGCAAAAAGTTTATTGTCAATGTCAATTTAATCAATGTTCAGTGAAGGCAAAACAGCATGAAGCTGTCAGGAATGCTGGTTGGTAGCGCAGGGACCACAATCTTGGATGAAGGCAGAATCCTTGGCGAGAACGGATATGAGCCAGAGAAGACAGGAATCCAGAGCAGAATAACAAGCGGAGCTCCGCACAGCAATCCAGCAAAGCAGAGCAAATGACAAAGACAGGACAGGTTAGCACACATTAATAGTGTTGGGTAATGAGCCACAGCTGGAATTAGTTAGCCTGTTACCCACACTCAGCCACACCTACTCATTAATACAGACAACAGGCATGAATGAGATTGTGAACCCATGAACCAAATTCATATTTGCATCTGTTTTCTGGGAAAAAACAGAGTTCATAAGCTGTGAAAATATGTATCTTGGACATAATCCTGAAATAATTTTGTTCATGTTGGAATCTCTGCTGTGAGTCCAATAAACCTCAAAATCACGAATGATGTCCCAAAAGACCACTGGTTTATTTTGGCATAACAGTAGTCAACAACATCCATCCATCCATCTATCCATCTATCTATCTATCTATCTATCTATCTATCTATCCATCTATTCATCTATCCATCTATCCATCTATCTATCTATTGTTTTATTTGTATGATTTCATTAAATGTATTGCCCACCACAGTTTTCCAATTTAATATTTGCAGTAGTTTAACTAGTAAAGACAAAACAAAAAGTTTGAATTTATTTATTTATGTTTTCATAACAAACTCCTAGATAGGACTTTACTTAGGACTTTTGAAACATCATTCTGTGTTCTTACAAGATGACTGATCCCTTTGTAGCTAATTATTTAAACCATCACATTTCAAATTATTGTACAGTCAGCTGTATCATGTAAAATAAATAATTGCAATGGAATATGTAGTATGCAATGATAAACATGTTCTTGCTTGTTCCTCACATCCGTCATAAAGAGATCATATCACAAAACCAGCCTTGCGGGTACACACACACACACGCACACACACACACACACAGTCAATAAACCAGAAAACTGTACTGATTTAAAAGAAAACAAGTGCTTGAAATTCAAAGAAACCTAAAAACATGAGAACATAATTTACGTGAACTGAAAAGGTGAGGAAACAGTCCTGGGAAGGAAAATTGCAGAGAAAGGTTTCTTCTGATGAAATTCCAGGACTTGTCTCAACATATACTTGACTACAGCTGTCACGGAGGCAGACGAGAATTGACTGATCGAGGATGTCCCCGTGTAGCGTGACGGAAAACTCAAACGCGGAAGAGGCGTGAGTGAGCAGGTAATCACGCGATTGATCTGAGAACGCTCTAAACAAAGAGTTGAGACTTCCACCAAGAAGTCCGCGT
>JAUYWG010000021.1:443222-467097 GCA_034779775.1 Enteromius afrohamiltoni | reverse complement strand
AGACCGACTCAGTGAGCCGCTGTAAAACAGTGATTCTGTTCAAATTCCCTACAGAATCTTAAATGATTCTGATTTACATTTATTTGTATATTTTAGCTAATTCTGTCCTTACAATGTACAACACAGAAATGTATCCTACTGTGAAGATTTTATTTAAATGTTGAGCGTTACTCTCTCTCTATCAGCAACTGCACTAAAATCAGCTTTTAATATTTCAATGCAATTTTTTCAAAGGTTTAAAATGAATAGACATAGCAGAATAACTGTAATTTACTAATTGTCTGATTTGAGGTTTGAGATTTTAATTACTATATTTGCATTAACAGAGTAGGTTAAGGTTTGTTTTAAGTGTAGACATTAATAAAACAATTTAACAGGTAGCATTTTCTGATATCAAATTGTACTACCTATTTTTTCATAGGAGGTAGCAAAATCTGATTAGGTCGGATGAATCGTTAGAACACTGGTCCTGGCCGCCATCTTCTGTGACCCATGCAAAAAACAAGCTAAATTATGTCGCCAAATACTTTTTGCATATTTAGTTGTCTCATTTACTTTGATGATGGAGAGGGTGCCATGCAAAGTTTACAATACTAGAACTAATTATGTTGTGTGTGCACGGCGTCGCCGGTGAGAACACTTGTGTTCCTCATATGAGAGAAAAGAGATGAAATCCGCAGATAGTCAAGTCAATTTTATTTATATAGCGCTTACAGATTGCAGCAAAGCACTGAACATTATCAAATAGAACAACAGAGTAATGGTAATGTATAATGAAGAGAATTAAACTTTTTTTTATCAAATGCAGAGACGATGTAGTCAAGATGATGATAATCACTGGAAATCAGGTGTCCCCAACTAAGCAAGCCAGAGTCGACTCTGGCTACCAGCAATACATTATTCAAAATTATTTTTTAAAATGTATATATATTTCTGGTCTTACTAATATTATCCTCTCCTAACAGCAATATAGTGCATATAGTGTCTGATCCATAGACTGTAAATAAGGTCTGATCTAGGGCTGCACGATTTGGGAAAGATGTGCGATTGCGATTATTAAGGTCAAAATTGCGATTTGTGATTGCGATACGATATGTAAGTAGTTTGACTCAACTTGCTTGTTATAAAGCAACATGCACACACAGATTACTAATAATGCTGAAATTTGTATTTCTCAACTGAGATACAGTATACAGAGCAATCTAGCAACAACTAAAAATTAACAATGTTTTCAAATTAAAACTAAATTGTACAAAATTAACAGTAACATATTTTTTTTATTGCTGAATTAAATTACATTAAATTCATTTTAAAATAAAATTAAAAAGTCAAAAGAACAGATGTCACTGACAGCGCTTCTGTGGCGCTCTCTGACTGGCAGCAGCGGGAACCTTCCCCCGAGTTCTAGTTTCCACCCGGACTTGTGTTACCCACGAACCTCGGCTCTTTCGCGCCTAAACGCGCGGTTTTCCGCCTATTTAAGGGGCGGACTTCCGCTTCTACAACGCAAATATCATATCCTTCCCTATGGACATATTTCAGAGCGTTTCTTCCCATGTTTGGTTTATCGTGTATGATCTTGGACTGTGTACCCCGACTACGAACTCTGTTGCCTGCCTCTGTAAAGTAAGCCTGAATTCGACTACCCTTTTGTCTGTTCCCACTGCTATTGTCTGCTGTTGTGTACGCTCCTTGCCTGGCATCTGCTCCACAATAAAAGCCTTGCAAATGGATCCTACTGTCTCTGAGTCTGCATCACAACAGAAAAAAATAATACCCATTTTAATATTTTTTTCATGTTGTCCCAAAACATTTTAGCAGGATGTAACATATACTTAGTATATTTCTTTTGGTATATTTTGTCCAGTGTGGCAATCATTTTCTCTTTGTTAAAAGTGCGTTCATACCTGAGGAACTTGGGTGACTATCCCGCTATTCGCGTGTAGTTGGACGCTTCAGCATGTCGAGGTTACGGCAGTTTCACACTAAGCGCGTGAGCAGGGCGTAAGCAGCGCGTTTTTTCCCCGGCGCCCATGTTAATGAGAGCACACAGGAGCGCAGAAGCACGTACCAGGTGCAGAGAAATTACATAAATCAAAGCACATGGCTCGCAGTGTTCGGAGAAGAATGCTGGAAAATAAGACCGAAAGATGCTTTCTACAGCCTGCAGTACAAGCTGCCAGAATGAAAGCACAATCGACACGCTGCTTCTGATCTGAATACGTGCCGCCTCCGCTTTGCTTATAAAGCGTGCTTAATTCGCACGAAGCGCACTGCAGGATGTCTAATTGCGTCTTTGCATTGACTTAACATGTAAATGACTAGCGCTTACTGCTTCATTCATATTTTTTTTACCTGTACAAGTGAACAGCAGCTAGTGACGCCACCGCCCTCTTTGATTGATTGGCTGAGGAGGAGCTGTCAGTCTAGAACTAGTGGACCAGTGATGAGGCTTAAGCCCGCCCCGGTTTACATGAAACTCTAAGCGCAACTTTTGTAAGAACAAGCACAGGATGTGGAAACGAGCAAAGGGAAAGACAGTATAAGCGTAAAAAATAAAATATGAGCAGAAAATATCTAAGAGCAGAAAAAACAGCTAAATGCAAACACAAACCATAATTTTGTGCCCAAGTCAGACAATTTTGCATTAAGATTTACATTTTGTGCAATATGATTCATGCTTTTTTTTTTTTTTTTTTTTTAATTTGTGATTATTGTTTTTCTATCCGTGACAATTGTTTACTATACTAAAACTTTGCTTTCATTTTTAAATCTTGTGCAATATATTTTTATTTGTGTTTTTAAATTTTGTTTTTAGGCTTGCTATTGCCATTTTTCAATTTGTGAAAAATATGGAAAATTGATCCCATAGTTTGTCTTTTAGGTTTATCCAATAAAGCCATATTTCCAATTGAAAAGAGTATCTTGTGTTTTGTGTTTACAATTACATGTCTTAAACTGCTGATCTTGTTACTGTCCTAATTAATAGTGATTTAATTCTATTTTGGATTTTAATATCTTCTGCAGAGCTGATGTGATATAGCCCCTTCAGTAAATCACAGACTGACTCAGTGATCAGCCGTAAAACAGTGATTCTGTCAAATTCCCTAAATAATCTTAAATAATTCCTATGTGAGCTAATTGCACTACTCTATTAAGACCACTCAAGTTTTTAATTGCAATACAGTTCCTTATAGTGATGGGCATTTCGGCTCTTTTCAAAGATTCGGCTCTTTTGGCTCAGTTCCTTTAAAACAGCCGGCTCTTACGGCTCCCAAATGGCTCTTTATTTAGCATCACTCAGAGCCTTCTATTTTAGCCCAATTTATCAATTGTGAATTAACATAACCACAGCGAATAAATAAACCTCAATAAAGGGAAAAGTCTTAATATATAATAAACGTATAACAAAACACTAATATCTTTAGTGCAGGTTGGCATTGAGAAATATGAGCCTCAGCTTGGATGGGCTGATGCGATTTCTCCTCTCTGAATTATTTGTCCTGTTTTTTTTAGAAGACTCTCTCTGTGGCTCTGTGTACCTGGTCTGTACCACTACACTCGCTATTGTTAAAGCATGCGCTCCCTTTTCTTCTTTCATATAATTAATATAATGATTAATTTTTTTTAAACAAATAAAGTTAAGGAAATTACTTTTTAAAATATTACACAGGTTTTATCCTGTTATGCAGTTTTTGCAAAAATTCAAGAGTGACATTGATGCATTTTGTACAGTTTGTCAATTTTCTTCTGAAACAGTGACTCATTTCTTTTGGGAATGTTCTTATGTACAGTCGTTCTGGTAAAAGGTTTAATGACCTGATTGTCCAGAATGTGTTATTTAACTTTTCTTTGTTATAAATACATTCTGTTTTTTTTTGTTAAAGATACAAATCTGCTTAATGCAGGTTTTTGTATAAACCTCTTGTTATTTATTGGAAAGTTTAATATCCATAAATGTAAATATACTGATTGTAAACCCCACTTCAAAAAATAATTGCATTTGTATTTAAGTACAATATTTACTTCTGTTAACAAAAAAAGCTATAAAAATGTCTAGAATTTGTGCTATTGTTACGACCTCTAGGGGTTAGTCGCAACAAACAAATTAGTGAGCTTACACCAGAGAGATAATTGTCAATAGTTTATTTTGACATTCTTTTTCTTTCCTTTACATGGGATTTCCTTTAGGGGCAGACAAGGCCAAAACAATAAACAAAACAGACTTTGTTTTACAACTAGCTCACCTGAAACAAAAATAGAAATAAAAATACAAATTAGCTTACCTACCTCCTTAACAATAAACAGTGTAAAAAGTTATATGAAAAATAAATGGCGTCTAACCCCCTACTTCCCACGTATGAAAAGATAACAGGTTAAAAGGTATTTACAGAGCTTACATGCAGCCAAATTGGAATCCACATCGTAGTCAAACAAGTTCAGATAGTTCAGAGTCAATTCGTAATTCGTATATACAGTCTTACTCAAACTCTCTCTCTGGTACAACACTCAAAGACAAAACGACGAAAAATACAACAAGCAGAGTATCAAAGTATAAGTTCAAATCGATCGAATTCAACGAGGCTCAAAATGGCGCCCTCTGAGTGTTTGGGGCGGTCCTTATATCAGGCTAGGATGCAGAGTAGGGCCAATCCGCAGCTCCAGCTGATTAGCAGGCCACACCCACCTAAAACAGACACAGGACTACACATACAGGAGCAGAGAGATCACAGATACAAACTGAAATCTCAGAATCATAACACTATGTTTAAGATTCCTCCTTAATACATAACTACTATTATATATGTGCCCTGCTGTGTTTCTCTCTCTCTCCTATTTACATTATCTTTTAATTAATAAGTGTTATTGGAGAATACTTATTTTGTTGGTGTTGACATCCGTCATCTTGTTCTCTTTATGTGTTCTGTAATTTGGCTGTTATTGCAATAAAAAAAGTGGGTCCTCTCATGTGATTAGCCGTATGGTGTTCCCAAATAAAGCCCCGCCCCTTACGGCAGAAGAATCGGCTCTCCCCAACGGGAGTCGGCTCTTCTTGTTCGCTACAAAGAATCGGCTCTTAGAGCCGGCTTGAGCTCGATCATCACATCACTAGTTCCTTAGATTGCATATCAATGGTAGTCATCTAAAGGCTAGTTCACACTACACGCGTAAAAAATGGCAGTGACTTTTAACGGTAAAAACCTGTGAAAATCCTACTGTAAAAACTGGTTAAATGGTTAATAGTAAATTCCTGTTAAATTTATAGGGAAACACCATGAACTGACATTCCCATAATTCCCAGCATTGCATTTTAAATTTTGTTTGAATTTGATGTTTTTTTTTTTTTTTTTTTTTTAAATAACTACGTTCAGTTAAGACTATTAGGGTTGCGTGTTAGATGCCACAGCTGCCATTTTTTTACCCATAATTTGTACAGATTTTTTTTTACAGTTAGGCTTTAAACATTGGCTGTGCTGTTGAGACTACATGACTGTCTTTCTTTAAGTCATTTTTGTGCTGTTCACATTATGCGACTCAACGTAAACAATCCGCAACAGGGGCTTACACGTTACACCAGCTGAGAACTCTGTCGCAACTCTATAGGTCCCTACAGAACGGGAAGTGAAAATGGATGGCAGCAAGAAATTTTTATTTTTTATTTTAGCAACATTACAACCAAACCAGGCAGGTACATAAACACATTTCAGAATAAATCCAATCTTATTCATTGGTTGAGTGTAAGCCAACATATAATAATAATAATAATAATAATTTATAAATAATAAAAAAATAATAAAATAAGTATCAAAATAAAATACAACAAAAGAGGCTTTTAATTAATAAGTGTTAATTAATTTAATTAATTAGCCACAATTCAATTAAATTTCTTACATTTCTTTTGTCTAGGGTTGTTTTAAATAGCCTGTAAGCACTGTGTGTTTTACTTTCACTTTTAAATTTGCAGCAATTCGGCAAAAAGCAGTTGTTTGCCTAGTTCAAAAAAGAACCATGTGCATATTACTTTCACTTTTAAATTAGCTGCAATTCCATATCAATTGCTTTAATTCAAGGAACAACAGAATACAAGTAGAAAATAGAACGTTAGTCGTTAAGAATTCTCAATGTCTATGTTTTTTTGTTATTTTATATTAGGCAAAGTTCAAATCTAAATATCTGTAAAGAATGAGGAACAAATAATTATGAAAACATTTTTTTTGTGTATTATAAGAGTAAGAAAATAAGGAGGCATGGGTGGCATTCACCTTGATATAATATAATGGGGGAAAAAATACAGTTAAAAAAAAAATAAATAAATCAAAACCGTGCAACAGAATAAATCAGTAACAACTATTTTTTTTTCTTCCATTACATAGATTGATGGCAGAACTAAAAAGGCTTTTCAAAATCCTAAATATTTTAACAGGTGCTTCTGCACTTCGTTTTGAAACTCTTCCATCCTCCTCTTGTCTTTTTCACCTCCTCTTGTCAGTCAGCTGAACTGGGTCTCTTCACATGATAAATTAAATCTGATCCATTCGTTCGGTGCTCTGCATTGAGCAGCCACATTTAGTTTTAGCTGAAGTATATGTTCTCTCACTGAACAAAATTATTTTTATTATTATTATTATTATTATTATTATTATTATAAAAATAAAAAATAATAAATCAAATTGACGGTGGTGGACGGTGTGATGCTGGGCAAGTGACATGGCCAGTGTTGCGACTAATACCGGAATCACCACAAACACTGTCTATTACAGAAAACCTACTAATGTGCATACATTTTTTTGATGCAGTGCTGTTGCTCTGCTGTAGTTTTCTGTTTAGTTTTGTTTGTTACTTTTGGGTGACCTCAGCCCATGCTATGCTTTGACATTATAATGTGAAAACACCTGACATTATGATGCTGATTTGGCCGACCAGTCCAGATATTTAGTATGCTAGATATTTGTTTGTCATGGTAGCGAGCCTCTTTGATGCTTCTTTGAGTAGTTCGCACATAAAGACTGATGAGCACTGATCACCCGCTGATTACCCCCCGGTTTTTCCCCGATTACATCTCGACCTTTACCAAATCTGGCTTAAGTTTGTAACGCTAATGTAAAAAACGTCTCCAGGTTATGAATATAACCATGGTTCCTTTAGGAAACGTGACGCTGTGTAATAACGCTTTGGGAACGAGATGCCCATGCCCCCAGAGTCCCTGACCTGTGTCTCGACTCCAGGATGAGAGAACCGAAGAACCTGGGTTGTTACCGATGTCTAGGCCATAAAACCGGACAAAGGTTGAAGGGTTGGACCAGCCCGCAGCGTTACAGATATCCAATATTGGGACAACATAAGCTTCTCGGGGTCTGAATCCCCGAAGGGAGGAGGATAAAACGCCTGAAGACAATGGACCGTGGTGCAGTGGCGGGAATCTTAGGGCTGTAACTCGCTCGTGGGTACAGGAAAACATTCACCAAGCAAGGCACAATGTCTAAAAAAGGGCCACAGAGAAAGCCTGCAGGTCAACCACCCCGGCTGAGAAACCAAGGATTCGTCCGGATTCGGATTAGATGCAATTTTGCCTTTGGTGTTACCAGCGGTGATAGCTCGATGCTCTTTGATGACTCGTCACCAGGGAGAGCCTGAGCTTTAGAAGATATTGAACTTTTTTACTTTCATTGAGAGTCTCTATACTGTACTTTACAAACATAATTTTTCACCACAGGATGTTTTATTTGGAATAATAATATTTTATTCAAGAACAAATTTTGTTGGTTGGTGGTAAAGTTAAGTGGTTAAAAATCTGAAAAGTAAGATTGAAAAGTGGAGAAAAATAATTTCTCTCCAAATGACAAATATAACCCCCCAAAAACGTGCTACAGTTTTGGGAGCTCTCTTTATTTCACAAAGTCAAACTCAAACTGATTGAACTAACATTCTCTTTTGAACTAAGGAAACAGTGGTACACCTATTTTCATCATGTTAATATTACTCTTAGAAACTTTGAAAAGATATTGGCTTTTTGTCAATTAACATTTTGCCAAGCACATCTAATCTGAGAAACATTATCTATTACATATTTTGAGTTAGTCCCCACAAAAAAAAGGAAAAAAAAGAAAAGAAAAAAAAAGTCATTTCTCAGATTTTACGATTTACAAATAGAAATTCTCTGTAAACTAACTTCTCTGATGATATCTTGAACGTTATCTGAATTTGCTCTACTTTTGTGTTTTTCATATGATCATTTTTTCAATATGTTAGCACCCTTATTTTTTGTATTATTATTATTATTATTATGAAAAATGTGTTGTTATTGATGTTTGTTTGTTGATTACTGTTATTGTTGTTATGTGCTGTATGTTTTGTTTGTATGTTCCCTTTCTCAGAATAAACAAACAATAAAAAAAATATGTAAGCTAAATACATTTTATATATACACCCCTCATGTTTTGATCTTGGAAGAATTCTTTTATAATAAATTAGGAAAATGTATTGATTTTACTGATTTCCAATATGTCAACAGTAGATACAGTTTGCAAGTGTAGTGTGTTTTCTTTTGCAATGTTACTAAATGTGTTGTAGATCACTTCTTTCGCTAAAGGCACTAGGCCACAATCCATTTTCAATAGGTCAACTAGGTTATTAATGAAACTGTTCATTTTCTCACCAGATGGCGCCATTTTGCTAAGCGTTTACCTTAAAACAAATGGTCTTTAAATACATTGCCAGGTTTTCAAAATGAAAGTTAGATGCAAAACGTAATGCAACACTTTTTAAATATTTAAAAACTATTTAAGCTATTTAAACATGGAAATTTAAGAACGTTCAAAACTGTGTTTATTAACATTTTATCTGTTGCTGATTTTGTTCTAAATATTTGGAGAGAAAGCCTAATGTTAAAGTTTCAGCTCACAAATCAAAGGGAAAAAAATACAAATATAAACATGATCATGAAATGTTTATTGGTGAAGAACAGTTAAAAGATTAATGACAATATCAATCAACATAAGAAACAAATCTTAAAAAATTGTTCTCCAAAATAACTAATGGGAAATTTTTTTTTATAGGTTTAGTTAGACCAGTTTTATCAAGATGTATCAGACTAAGTCTGAGAGCGTGGTCGTAAAGTGTCTTCCAGCCAGAGTAAAGATCTCTTTGAGAGCTCTTGAAACACTTCTCCTGTTGTCATAGTAACCTACTGCAGAACCACATTAAATGTTCAGTGTTGTGTTCGGAGGATGTACACTCACTAAGCCAAAACTGGACATTACTTATGAAGACAGCTGCATTTCAAAGAGACAAATGTTTTGGAAGTGATGACTGTTTTTAAGAGCCTGTCCAGTTTCCTTGGAAATAACACTAATATAGTGCACAAATTTTCCCCACTGATTTTATTCCAGAACTCCTAAGTCTGAAAAACATATTGTGTGATTTATGCTGCAGTGATATTTACCCATATACATATTTAAACATAAATATGACTTTCGGAGATCAATATATTGCAAATTGTATGCCTTTAAATGTTTTAGGTTTATTTTAGGAAAACTGTGCATGAGGAATCACAGGCCTTATTGTTTTATTAAATTGTCTAATCCAGCGGTTCTCAATTTATGCCAGAGTTTGCAGAAGGGTATGGGAGCTTATATGTTTAAAAAAATATATCATTGATATTAAGAAAAATTCATAGGTGTTTTCCTGGAATAGTTAGAGGACAAAAGGTTGTAAAACAACATGAATTAATTATTACATGAAATCACATTACATCAGCTGCTATTGGATTTTTGTACTCATTTCCCTCTTTAGCCAAACCCATAACTCAAGGGCACATAGGGGTGCCAAATAAACTCAAGGGGTGCTCACTGTGGCAGCTGTGTTTTCTCTCTGATTGTAAGTGTAATCAGACATCCGCGAGGTATGAAACCAAGGCATTTCTGAGACTGATTATAATTGGATCAGAGCTCTCAGAGATATATTCACATAATCCATTGATTAAGGAGGATAAAATTGAGCCTACCATAAACTGCAAGTCCTACAGGAAGCTGTCTCAGCTTACTACTGGATGCTTGGACTTTTTTTCTACCTCTTATTTGTATACAAGCTAAAATCACCCATATATTTAGTATTCAGGGAAAATGTGTTTATTCTTATTTTATTCTTATGCTGCAAAAATATGGTAAAATAAGCTCAATAACTACTGACTGTGGGACTGTTTTGCCTTGAATCCTTGAAAAGAAGCAGCAAACATTTAGAAAATCAAAAACCTCATTATTTTATTTTCTTCACATTCTTTGTTACCTGCCACACAGACACATTCATGGCTCATTAGGGAAGTCAATTTGCCTTTCAGGTGTGAATTATTAAATATTCATGATTATTGTCATTCCCCTGCATACTGTACAGCTTTTCTAACACAAAAAATGTCTTACTAAAGTGAAATGAATATATTGATTTTTTGTTATTTTTATTTATGAATGATTGAGCAGGATGATTTTAACATTGTTTTGTAGCAAAAACCCTTGTCTACTACATCCAGCTCTTGTGAACAAATATCTTTTGATTTTTATGGCCTTATTTCATTGACTTAAAAATGTTTGCTTTTCGCTAATCATGCATGAATGTTGTTTTATCAAAAGTACAAAGTTTTCATGGTGCTCACAAATTATTGTAGCACAGTCTGCACTTCCCTAGTGGTTTTCATGAGTTTCCCCCTGCAATCCAAGGACAGGTAAATTGTCCACAAAAAGCTGTTTATTGAAGTATGCTGCTTCTTTTTAAACTTAAAAAAAAAATAAAAAAAAAAAATAATAATAAATAAAAATGAATAAATAAATGTGCCATGATTCAAACTGTTGTATACTTGGCTAATAGTGATAAGTATAACAAAAAGGCAAAGTATGTAAGTATTTCATTGATCATGTTATTCTGTGATAACACGGATCATCATCAGGTTTTAACTTGACAAAAAGGTCAAACATTAAATCATTAAAATTATATTTAGCATAATTACAAATAGCATATTTACAATATAATATACACAAACATGCCAAACTGTCTAGTTAGATGTTAGTTTTAATTTCATGAACTGGTTTGTACTTCAAAATAGTACACTTTGTGGTTTCTTTTTAGATTCTTTTAGACTGTTGAATCTGTTACTACACAAGGATGGTTTTTGTAATCATGAAACATGCATTTAGTGCATTTTGCAACACCTGGACCTTTGTTTTCTCATAATGCACTGCCAGTATACAGTGAAATACTTCTTCATCATAACTCTGTATAGTCCAGATTGAATTGCAGAGTATAAACTGACTGAAAAAAGGAAAAATGTCATTGTTTTAGCATGGCTCACAATCCAGGACATTTACAGAATATATAAACAGGTGTTGGCATAAAGATACCACACATTACTTGAAACAAATCTAAAGGTGAAAGAAACCAATGAAAGCACATGGTAGTTAGATATTCAATCTGCATTTCTTTAAAACCAGCTCAGTTAAAATATTAACCAGATGTTGAACAGCAATATTTTCTCCAGAAAGACTTCTATTATCATTCCCCTACATTCTGCAACTAGAGTTTGCTTGTTTTAGTTATTACAAGTTATGTTTCAGCGTAAGAAACAATTTGACACTGCTGGCTGGTGAAAAAATAGAACGGTATTTGATAGTTAAATCCAGGGAGAATAGTATGCCATCTGGAAGAACCATCAAATTCCACATTACAAGATGGGAAATCCAGAATTTATATCTTGTGACTATACTTGTTGCAATTGGTTCAAAATGAACAAAAATATAGATGAAGCTATATCTGTTAATTGTTTTCAGTGTCAATGTAACTTTTAAAACTGATGTTTTGTGATACTAATGGCAGGTATCAGATCGATTTAAATGTGGGAACAGTTATTTGAATTTTAGAAGTTAAAGGATTAAATGCAGAAGTCATCAACACTAACAGGAGTAACTGTCTGTGCTTCAACTCACAAATCAGTAATTACTAAAGCTAATAAAAAATAAACATTCCCTCAATGGAAAATAGACTGGTGCATTCCCATCCATACACGAGTCTCCTCTCAATTAGTGTCAGCTGGAAAGTTCAGTAGGAGGTTAGTGGAAATGTTAATTAAATACCTTTTAGTACTTTCATTACCAGCCATATGGAAAGAAAGTCACCGAAGTATATGGAAAAGCAGTGAGGTTGTTCCGGCAGACAGCAAAAACTTTTTGGGCTTAAACAGTTTTTAAAGGTGTATTTTAAAAAATACAGTTGTGGTCAGTTTACATACACTTGTAAAGAACATAATATCATGGCTCTCTTGAGTTTCCTGTTATTTCTACAACTTTTTTCAATTTCTACAACAATTTTTCTCTGATAGAATGATTGGAACAGATACTTTGTCACAAAAAAACATTAATGAAGTTTTGTTTTTTATGACTTTATTATGGGTTAACAGAAAAAAGTGATCACATCTGCTGTGTCAAAAATATACATACAGCAAAATGAATTAGCAATTTTGACTTGGAAAGTTGTGTCAGTGAAATCAGCTTCATAGCATGGCCTCTTAAATTCTTGTGAGTGATTAAGAGTGACTACAGCTTGTGACTTCTCTGAGGCTAGTTAAATAGGGCTCATTGGAAACAAACGCCTACAAACACTACAGTGGGAAAGTCAAAGGAGCTTAGCATGGATCTGAAAAAGCAAATTATTGAATGGAATAAGTCAGGAAAGTCACTTGGGGCCATCTCAAAGCAGCTGCAGGTCCCAAGAGCAACAGTGCAAACTATTGTTTTATCACTGCCACAATCAGGAAGAAAACGCAAGCTATCAATTGCTGCTAAGAGAAAATGTAAAACTTAAGAGTGAAGTAAAACTCAAACTGATCGAGAACCACCGAAAAGCATATCTGCCAAGAATTAGAAGCTGCTGGAACAAAGGTGTCACTGTCCTGTCTCCATGGACTAAGAGGCTGCCATGCAAGAAGGAAGCCCTTGCTCCAAAAGCGACATCTTAAGACTCTACTGAAAGTGCCCCTATTTTGCCATTTTAAAGGGGCTAATATTGTTTTATGAGTCTCTTAAATCAGGTTTACATGTATGAAAGGTCAAAAACAAAGAACTTTAGTTTTCTCCAAAAATAGATTTCCTTTTACCCCATTTCTAAATCATTTGTAAACGACTCGTGTAAAGCAGTTCGAAGATTCAGTTTGTCTAAACCCCTCCCTCCCGTGAGCCCTTACTGTGATTGTTTAGATGGCGCAGTCCTGTTTGATTGGTCTACCGCTACAGTGCTTCACAGAGCTTGCACCTAAACTACCGTGGATAGTGCTTTTGTAAGTGAATCGGGCACACTTCTATGTAGTAAACTTCATCATTGTATAATGCATAACACTGCGTTAAGCCATCGTTTATCATTACTTAAGCCACATTTACATATAGCCGGATAATTAGAGAAATTAATATCTCCTCCCCTCATTTTCAATAATAACATTGTGCACACAATCGTTTTCAAAAAACTTTATATCAACCCCCAAAAACACTCCGTCGAGCACAATAATAACTATGCCAAAACTATGGAAATAGGGCGCTCACATGACGTTAAGCATTTTCTTGCGCATTTCTAAACCGCAGGGAACCAAACCTGCATCTTCCCTTCGCGTAAACAGAGCCTTAAATTAATGATGAGACAGACAGACAGTCAAGCTGCATGAATCACAGTATTAGACTACATTAGGCCCACAGCTGAACAACAGAACTACAGAAACACAAATTAGCCGGTTACCAAGATAGGGTTGTTACACAGCATGTAATGCTCCATGGTTCCTTTAGGAAACCAGACGCTGCATCATAATGCTTTGGGAACGAGATCCCCCAGATTTCCAAATTTTTTTCCCAGATTTTTTTGTAGCAGTTCCAATTTCTGTGTCTCGACATCAGGACGAGAGAACCGAAGAGCCTGGGGTGTTACCTATGTCTAGGCTGTAAAACCGGACAAAGGTGGAAGGGGTGGACCAGCCCGCAGCGTTACAGATGTCCGATATTGGGACACCTATAAAGAAGACCTTGGCGGCCGCCATACTCCAAGTTCAGTGAGTCTTGACACGCATTGGTGAAGGGAGACCAGAGGACTCATATGAAGCTGTGATTGTCTCAACAATCCAGCGGCTAATAGTACACTTAGCAGCAGGGCATCCTCTCCTCAGTGGACCAACACACTCAAGCAATTGGTCCGACTTTCTCCATAGGACAGCTCTATGGACGTATGTGTCCAGCACTCGAACTGACACTCATGGTCTGGCTCCCTGTAGGGAGGAGGATAAACCTTTGAATGCACCTTTAAAGTGTCAAAAGGAGTGATCCAAGATTCCAGTGGTCCAACCAGAAGCTTGACAGAAGCTTGTGGATGGCTACCAAAAGTGCCTAATTGAAGTGAAAATGGCTAAGGGACATGTAACCAAATATTAGCACTGCTGTATGTATATTCTTGACCCAGAAGATGTGATCACTTTTTTCTGTTAACCCATAATAAAGTTGTAAAAAAAACAAACTTCATGAATGCTTTTTGTGACAAAGTATCTGTTCCAATCACTCTATAAGAGAAAAATCAAAGGGAAACTCAAGAGTATGTAAACCTTCGACCACAACTGTATATATAAATCAGATTAACCAATTTAATGAAATGAATTGATCTTGTGTAAACAAAACGTAAACATATAAATGAATGAATGAATGACGCATTTATACGGCACTTTACGGTGTATTGCCATACACCCAAAGTGCTTTACAATCATGTGGGGGGGTCTCTCCTCAACCATCACCAGTGTGCAGCAGCCACAGGACAACGGCGCAGTGCGCTCACCACACACCAGCTACAGGTGGAGAGGAGAGATAGATACAGCCAATCAATGGATTAATTAGCTAAGAAAATCCAGTACGGGTATGATTTAAGTTTTTATTCACTTTTCATTTAACATGCAGTGAGGGTTTTATTTATTAGCCCTTGATTTACAGAATCAAAAATACAATCATATGATGATGATTAAAAGATAGAGAGAAAGAAAGATTTTGAACCAGTGGTCTAAAAGGACAACATTAACAACCCTTGTTATTAGTGACACCAGTGGCTGTCAAGAGGACATTTACCTGTGTGTGCACTTGCTTTGCACACCCTAACATACAAGCCAATCATAACTTACCTTAATACCTGATTACTGCGTACTCATACAGTATTATATGCCATTTTGTAATATATACTGTGCAGAGCAATTTTTTAATTTTTGACAATGAAAATTCCAAAAAGAAAAAGAGCATTTAAAGTACTTACAGAAATTAATTACATAGCAGAGGGGGGAGTAAGTGAAGTGACTTGTGGTGACCTATACTTGGAACCCATTCGAAGTGCACACACACTTCAGTCAGTTAATGCTCAGCACATAGAGACTCTTTCCCCTAGATATTACACTATAAGAGACTGTGTCTGTTCCTCGAAATAAAAAATACAGAAAACGTCCAAACCAAATTAAGACTAACAATTTAATTGATGTTCAAAAAATAAAAGCTGTTTATAATAAAGAGAAACAAATGATTAAGCTCGGCTTACTGAATATCAATGGCCTGTTCCGTAAAACAAGTTTACCAAATAAGCTAGGCTTATGGCATATAGCCTGATTTTTTTTTTATACAAATTAACTGGCAATAAGTCAGACTAACTGAAATAAGCCTGGTTTATACTCTAATCTTGGTTTATGGAACAGGCCCCAGGTTTTTTTGTACTAAATCACTTTTTGTAAATGATTTGATTAATGGTCATAACCTATATTTGCTCTGTAAGACAGAAATGTGGCTAAAACCAGATAAATACATTACTTTTAATTAGTCTACACCCCAGGATTACAGCTGTAAAAAATTAGCCTCTGTGATGCAACAGAAACCATACACTCTCTCTTTTCTAGCACTTTAGATTCAGTTGCTCCTTTGCACTTAAGAAGGGTAAAAGAAAACAGTTTGACTCCGTATAATGAGCACACTCGCACCCTAAAGAGAGCAGCCCAGAAAATTGAGCATAGCTGGAGGAAAACAAAGCTAGAAGTGTTTCATTTGGCGGGAAAATATGCTAACTTAAGGAAAGCACTAACAATGGCTAGATCAGATTACTTTTCGTCTCTTTTGAAAGAAAACAAACATAACCCCCGTTATCTATTAAATACAGTGATTAAATTAACGAAAAATAAAGCATCAACAGGTACTGACTTTTCACAAGTCCACAGCAGTAATGACTTTATGCAATATTTTACTTCCAAAATTACTATTATTAGAGATAAAGCAGAAACTGTGCAGCCGTCACCTATAGTATCGCATCAGATCCCCTAAGGAAAAATTCCACTCATTCTCTACCATAGGAGAAAAAGAACTGTATAAACTTGTTAAGTCATCTAAGCCAACAACATGTACTGTATTATCTATTCCATCTAAACTATTAAAAGAGCTGCTTCCAGAAGTCATAGATCCTCTTTTGTCTATTATTAATTCCTCATTGTCATTAGGATATGTCGCCAAAGCCTTCAAACTGGCTGTTATTAAGCCTCTCGTTAAAAAAAATTGACCCCAAAGATTTAGTTAATTACAGACCTATCTCAAATCTCCCTTTTCTGTCAAAGAAAACTAGAAAATAACTAGAAAAGGAAGTATCCTCACAATTGTATTCCTTCTTGGTATCTGTGAGGATTTTCAGTCAGGATTTAGACCGTATCATATTACTGAGACTGCTCTAATTAAAGTTACAAATGACCTGCTTCTATCATCTGATTTTGGTGGTATTAATGCTCATTATTAATGCTGTTGGATCTCAGCGCTGCGTTCAACACTATTGACCACAACATTCTCTTGAATAGACTAGAAAACTCATTAGTGAAAGTGCCATAGCATGGTTCAAATCATACTTATCTGACCAGTTTGTAGCAGTAAATGAGGACGTATCATATCAATCACAAGTGCAATATGGAGTATTGCCACTTTTTACCATTTACATCTACGATATCTTACCCTTGGAAGATATTTTCAGGAAGGGATTTCGACCTTCACGAGGACTGCTTCAGATCCTCCTTTTCGTTGTTACAGTTTGGTGGAATGAGGGGGAAGCAAACGGAAAACCACACCCTGCCACACCCTGAGGTAAATGTGTGGTAACACAAACATGGACTAATCCGCAGGGTAGTAAGCATACGAATATGCCTCAGGGTCTAGTTCCGCCTGTAGGGGGGAAAGACTAGTCCACAGAGACGGGCCGAGGAAAGACATGTGTTAACCATCTGGGAAACTTTCTCGTAGAGTCACCTCCGCAAGAGATTACTCGTGGGGAATGAGGCATGCGGCCACGGATCCCAGTACAGGGGCTGACCTTCCAGGCTAAACAATCACCTGGATACTACCATCAGACTGCTCCGCCCCAGTCTAAGCGCTGTTGGTGCTTGGAGGATGCTCGACCAGGGTTCGCAAAAGAGGAGACATTGTTAGAGGGGCATCCCCTGTTAGGGGGAATGGCGCAGCAAGCAGGACAACAAGCAGTCTATTCTATCTGTTTTGCAACAGGGAAGAAGAGACCGGTACAACCCGGAGGTTGCAATACCGTGCGAAAGTATTTGGTGTCGCCCAGCCCACAGCTCGACAAATATCTGCCAACGAGGCCCCGTGTGCCAATTCATGGGAGGACGCTACACCCCTAGTGGAGTGAGCGCGCACACCCAGGGGACATGGCTCACCTTGGGCCTGGTACATCCACTATCCAGTGGGCCAACCTCTGCTTGGAAACAGCCTTCCCTTTCTGCTGACAGACAAAGAGCTGCTCAGAGCTTCTGAAGCTCTGGGTGCGGTCCACGTACAGGCTCAATGCTCTGACGGGACACAGCAAAGCCAAGGCTGGATCCGCCTCCTCCGAGGGCAGTGCTTGCAGGTTCCCCACCTGGTCCCTGAAGTGTGTGGTGGGAACCTCTGCCACGTATCCAGGCCGGGGAGAGTAGGCCGGCCTGAATACAAGGCACTCTTCGCTTACCGAAAATACCGAAAGAGCACGGTCAAGAGCGCTGTCTTTAGAGACAGGTATTTGGCTCTACTGAGTCCAGCGGCTCAAAGGGACCCCTCTGAAGGCCTGCTAGCACAACAGAGAGGTCCCAGGAGGGTATCAGGGGCGATTTTGGAGGGTTTAAACTTCTTGCGCCCCTCAGGAACCTCATGGCGAGATCATGCTTTCCAATGGACCGGCCTTTCACTGCATCATGATGGGCTGCTATGGCAGCTACATACACTTCCAAAGTGGAGGACGACAGCCTGCGCTCCAACTTCTCTTGCAAGAAGGAAAGCACTACTCCAATCGTGCATGATCGGGGGTTCTTCAAGCAGAAGACCGGTCAGCGAACAGACGCCACTTCAAGGCATAAGCTCGCCTCGTAGAGATCCCATCCAGGAGCCACACATGGAGGTTCCACAGGTCTGGGCGCAGGTGCCACAGGGTGCCGTACCCCTGAAAGAGGAGATCCTGCCTCAGAGGTATGCGCCAGGGAGGAGCTGTCACGAGGAGCATGAGTTCCGTAAACCAGGTCCGGGTGGGCCAGTATGGCGCAACCAGCATGACCTGTTCTTTGTCGTCCCTGACCTTGCACAGTGTCTGTGCGAGCAGGCTCACTGGGGGGAAGGTGTACTTTTCAGCTGTGTGCCTGTGCATCCCTCGGCATGGGAATAAAACCACTGGCAGTGGGAGGATTCGCAGGAGGCAAACAGGTCTAACTGTGCTTCCCCGAATCACCTCCAGATCAGCTGAACCATCTTGGGATGGAGACGCCACTACCCCGGTTAGGTAAGCTGTCATGAGAGCACATCGGCTGCACGATTGAGCTCCCCCAGGATGTGAACAGCAGGCAGACCGGCCGAATCTTCATCCTTGCCAGATGAAAACCCATTCCCCCGATGCTGTGATCCAATGGTCCACCGAATGAAATGTGAGGGCCACCCGGAGGCGGTCCAGGTAAATCGACGGTGAACTGCAGGCCTTGCGAGAGGTGTGAGAGGGCCGCAAAGACGTACATGGCGGGGAAGCTCTCACAGACCTCAAGTCAGCACCCGCCCTTGCCGTGGAGTCAACGATGGGAGCGGTGAACTCGACAGGGGAGCGGATGACAACTCACTCAACAAACAAGTAATATGAAATTATCCACAACTCAGTACATAACTCTTATCATTATTCTGTTGTGTGACTTGTGGCCAGGTGACCCAAACTAGGAATTAGTGCTCTGCATTTAACCCATCCAAAGTGCACACACACACTGTGAAAACACAAGCTGTGGGCAGTCAATGCTGTAGCACTCTGGGAGCAGTTGGGGGTTCGGAGCCTTGCTCAAGGGTGGTATTGAAGTTGCAGAGAGCACTGGTTATTCACTCCCCCCATATATAATTCATGTATGTTTTATTTTAAATAATTTATTTATTTATTTATTATTAGTCACCCTATACACTATAGCATTCTCTATTCTTTTTCAATTCTACTTGTTTTATTTATTATAAAAATAATAATAACTTGACGCTCTAACAATAGTTCTCTCTGTTTCATTTTTATTCTATGCTTATTTTTTTTTATAAATAAATGAATAAATAAACCTTGGTATGTGTACTGCATTTGCCACAGCACTTTTGTTTTCCATATCTTTATTTTAAATCTGAAAATTAGGAATTATTTCAACAATAAACAAATCATCACCATTTAATACAAGAAAGTGGCACATTTTTATTTAGTTATGCATGAAGATTATATTACATGAATTTAAATAAACATGATGAACTAAATGTTTTGTGATTACACAAAACAATTGTAAGTGACACAAGCCTAAACAATACTAAGCACAACACTTGAATGATCTACACACAAGCTCTTATTTCACAAATATGATGCTCAGCAACAATGGCCAGTAGAAGAACTGCAGTAGAAGGTGCTATGTATAAAATATAATATTTCAGGATGTTACTAAATTACAACCTTAAATTCTAAAACAGTTTTCACATTTGGTCCATTGAGAATTACTACAAACTTAATCATAAAATATAATTCTATTCATTCTATTAATATAATGCTTGGCTGCTGAAATAAGCACTGCTTTTGTGTGCAAGCTTAATATACAATTCAAAATGACCTCACAAAACACAAGATGATTTCTTTTTAAAATAATGCTAAATTGATTCTTTAATACATTTTAATGTATTGAATTGAGAATTGATTTATTAACAATTTACACATTAGTTCATGATGCTTCTCTCAAATGAGTAAGGCCCTGTATACCAGTCAATCATTGACTACTACCAGTGCAACATAATGCATTAAATATCCAAACTAAAATTTATCAGTTTGTTTACTGCAGATTGTTTAGGTAATTAACTATTTTGACTTTCGACTTCAACTTGGCTGGGTGTCTACATTTCAGTTGTTGTGGTCTGAAATTTGTGTTCAAGTTTTCAAGTGTCCTGTCCATCACTGTCCTCCTGCTGTTGGGTGACTGGTGGGTTGCCTGGATAATCTAGAAGCAAAATAGGGGTCTCCTTCATTCCTGTTTGGTCCCTCTCATGTCTAGTGATTGGTCTGCTGCTTGCCTTTGAAGATATTGTCTGACCTCGGAAAAGCTGAGCCTGACGTTTACAGAGACCCACTTTGCTGAGCAGTATAAAGACATCTCCTTGGAAGGCCTTGGTGAATATGGCATATAGAAAAGGGTTAGCGCAGGAATTCAGAGGGTAAAAGAGCACTAAGAGGATCTTGGAGTTTGACACAGTGATGAGCGGGTGGTCCAATGCAGCAGTCATAGCATACATTGAAATCGGAGCCATGCACAGGAAGTCTGTAAAAATGAGCACAGCCATACGCTTGGCAATGTTGGTGTCTTTGTTGGCAGACTGATGACTGGGGTTGTGAACAGCACAATAGATCTTGATGTAACAGGCACAAATGACTACAAAAGCCAGGATATTAAAAACAAGCACACATAGGATGTAGATCTGGTCCCCAAGTGTCTGGGTGTCCATGGGCAGGCAAATGCTGACCTTCTGATAGCTGCTGACCCCAATGAGAGGCATAAGAGCCAATAAAAGGGAAATGATCCAGCCTACCAGCATAATGACTGAAGCATGGGACAGACGCAACTTACGGTCCAGTTGCATGGCATATGTAATAGCATACCAGCGTTCCAGAGTAATAGTGGTCAGTGTGTAGACTGAAAGTTCACTAGCAAAGACGGAGAAGAACCCAGCTAGGTTGCATCCCAGACCTGTCTGCCAATCAATAGCATGATTATAGTATTCAGAACGTGTGTGGAGGTCCACAGAAGCAATCAGCAGAAGGTAAATGCCCATACACAGATCAGCAAAAGCCAGGTGGCACATTAAAAACCTTGAAACTGACAGTTTGTAGTGGCTGGTGAGCAGCACCAACAGTACAAGCAGGTTTCCCAACACAGCAAGCAAACTAACAAACCACACAGATACCCTTAGAAAGCTGAAACCCATGATGTCCTCACATGGGTTGAACTCATCAGGAGCAGGAAAACAAGCAATATCCTCTCCCTCCTCACACACAATGTAGTCATAGCGGCTGTCAAACTCATGGCTGGTGTCTTCCTGGGGGTTTTTCAGCGTTTCACCAAAGCCCACATCATCATCTGGGTGCCCACCAAGGTAGGTGTGGTAGTGCAGGCTGCTGTAAAAGTCCTGGTGGTCATAAGTGTGTCTAAAGAGATTATCACTTGAATCGATGCCAGGTTCCATGCTGCTGTGCAGACCAGGAATAGTAAAAGTTCCCACAGATCTTTTTTGAAGTTGGTTATACCTGGCAGTAAGGTTGCATATGATGTCCTCTAAGTACCTGCCATTAAATAAAGTAAAAATCCTTATTTTTCCCATAAAAAAGCCATAAATCCTTTTTCGCATGCTCACTGAAACCTCCATCATTTTTAGAAATTTTAGTAGATTTAGGCAACCAATTATATGACACCAAAGTATTAGTAATAAATACTAAAATAACTGGAAAAAAAAAATGCAACAACAAATATGTATATAATAATAATAATAAAAATGATATAATATTTATATAACAAACATATTTTTTTCCAGATTTGGGAGTAGTATTGCATTGAATAATCAAAACCACAAACCCTCTTTTTTTCTTCAAGTTCTTGAATGCACAACAGTGGCTGGGGTAGGTAAGGTCTGCTGTTATCATGTGTCTGAAAGTTTTGATCGGTGGTAGTTTTTTGAGGGCCCAGACATTCCGAGCACAGAGTTCCCTAAGTGACTCCAAGCCTCTGGTTGGTAGGGAAGTGACAGCAGATTCAGATACATCACTGAAGAAGAAAAAAGAGCAGACTTTCAAAGAAAGGCTGAGATCAAACATTAAAACGCTTGTGGTACTTTGGTAAATGTTGCTTTTTAACAGTGATTTTCTAAAGTGTTGGCTGTTTTCTTGTTCTATTTTCTTGTTTGAGAGTTTAACAAATCATTAGGCATACATAGAGAAGGTTCTCAAGACAAAAATATCTGAATTACAGTCTCATTTTCCTATAGGCAGATCAGATACACTACTTTATAATTACACAACACTCATGGTGCTCTCATATGCAGTATTCACTTAGTCTAGAACTAATACTAATGATGCTGTTAGTTTGTTCTGTTGAATGTCCTGATTTTGCTGAGTTTGATGTGTTACTGGGTCAACATATTTGGTTGACAATGAAAAAACATTTTAATAAAAAACTTTAGTTTTGGCCTAAACCTAATGTAAGGTGAGACAATGGATACACATCAAAAGATAATGTGCATTTGGGCTTGCAATGTTAATGCAGGCTGAGGTTAGGTGTTATGTGTGTTTTAGTATGACCTAAAGAAAATAATAATAAACCCCTGCTTGTTTTGTTTTATCTCTGAAAACCAGCGGATTCCATGATTTTAACCCTGAGGATAAAAAATGTCCATTATAAAATTAGCTTGTTGTTGTTTTTGTTTTAAATAGATGTTCCATTGAGTCTTATTGTGCAACATAAGTTTATAATTAAGAAGAGGAGGAAGACCTAAAAAAAACCTATTGCAGCTTGCTTGTCTGATTTTTTCATTTTGAGATAGTTAGCCAGTGATCTCATAGCAATGATTTCACACTGAGCTGACTCCTGAGAGGGTAGCTGAGGGGCCACAATATTAACTTATTAAAGAATTATGATTTCAGCAGGTCCACATTAGCAGACAGATAAGATTACTATGGTCAACATCCTGCACTCAGATGAGAAGATATTTTTTCACTTAGAGAAGAAGAAAAAGTAAAACATAGTAACACGATTAAGAGTAGAGTAGATTTAAGTCTGTTATGAACAGTTAGAATGTAGAACAGAATAAAGTTTTTGTCAAATTAGTTAAACAACCTGTATTTTTGTTTAGTTTTTCTTTTATGAGAAAAATGACAACTACAGTTGTTATTTGTCTGTGGGTCTTTCTGTTGTTTTGGTTTCAGCAAATGAAAAGCTCAATCAGGTTAAGAGACTATTCCTTGAATATTCCACTTTTTTACCTTGAAATATGATGACCAAGAGGGGACGTCTTCGGTTCATTTAGTTTTTTAGACATATTAACTAGTGGGAAAGTGATAATATAAGCCTTAAGTACAGGTGTACAGGTCCTTCTCAAAAAATTTGCATATCATGAAAAGGTTCTCTAAACGAGCTATTTACCTAATCATCTGAATCAACTAATTAACTCTAAACACCTGCAAAAGACCTGACTGCTGTCCAGAAGGCCATTATTGACACCCTCAAGCAAGAGGGTAAGACACAGAAAGACATTTCTGAACGAATAGGCTGTTCCCAGAGTGCTGTATC
>JAUYWG010000021.1:418488-431898 GCA_034779775.1 Enteromius afrohamiltoni | reverse complement strand
AACAATATATATATAAAAAAGAATATATATATATATATATATATATATATATATATATATATTATATATAATTTTTTCTATAGATGCACTTGTAAACTGTGTACTAATGCATAATAACGTTGAAACAATGGTTTATAAAGAATGAAATAAATGCTTACTAATGCCTAATCAATAATGAACTAATCATTCATAGTGTGTAGTTATCAAAGTGTTACCCTTATTTCGTAAGCATTTAGCAGGTTTTGGTTAAACTTCATCCAAAATGCATTGCATTCAATGCATATTTCTTTGGTAACGTTCCGTGGAAAGTTAACCTATGAATTTGATGTTATTAGCACCATTTGCAATCAGCTGAGCTAACTGTTCCATATCTAATAGACAAGTTAGCATAAACACATATTTAACTAATTAATCATTGTTGAGCTTGTCACACTAAGCAATCATCCTTTGCCATCTCAAAAGTTAAATCCAGGCCTTTTTCCTTACTGGCTCGAAATTTTCTGAAGGCCACGCAGACATCTGAGAGTTAGTGTCTCTTTTTGTGTCTTCCTGTCGTCTGTACAGGGTTGGTACCAGAGGATGATCAGTTTATTTATTCAGTAATAGCTGGCCTGCCTGGCTAATTACATTTACAAGAGGCTTTTAGGGCACACTTGTCAGGCTTTTAGGATTTGCTGGGTTTCTTAGCTTACAGCACTTTTGGTAAATTCGATTGACATAGACAGTCTGATGTTTCATGTCTATGTTTAATTGTAAAGTTGAATCGACCCGCATTGCTGGTCATTAAAATATGCTGTGCTCTGGATTCTATGTGTTGGCGTCCCCATGCACCAAACTTAATCACAAGACTTCCTCACTCACTCAGCTTTACCAGAAAGATAACTCTGATCAACCAACTTTTTGTGCTGGTGAACAACATGCCCGTAATTGCTCTAGCTAGAGCAGCATTAAATCAAAACTGACCCATATAGACCCGTATGGAGCACAACTTTCAGGTTGAAATCTGAATAATTTTCTCTTTAAAGAAAATTTCTTAAGAGATTCCTTAGATTTAATGCTAACATATAAACTTTTCAAACCCAATGGTTAAAATTGTTAACCAATAGGATGATTTTGTAGAAACCAGCATGATTTCAGCTAAATTTACTATCCGTAATCCTGAGGAGAGATCCACTAAATTACTATTATATATATATATATATATATACTTGTAAAGCTGGCATGAAATAAAAATATATCAGTGATTCATCCCTGAATGTGTTTTTCTTTAGTTGTTTTTTTTTTTTTTACCTTGTCTTTAAAAGATTAGCTAGGTTATAACATCAACTTGATCTACTTAAAAATCAAAGTGATCTCCTTCTCTCTAGTGATGTATGCTGGACTTCTTAAATCTGAGGTAACCTATGATTTCCCCCCCTTTTAAGCATTGTAGTCCAAACTAGAATTATTTTCAAGGTCCTGGTTTTGGCATGGAGCATTTACATTATGGTTTCACTATACTCTGCGGGCGCATTTTGTGGTCTGTGCTGACTTGCACATATGATCAGCTCTGTTCTATTATGTCGCTGGATTAGAGCACTATATGTTTGCTGAAGAGGTTCATGTGATACTCATGCGAAACCAGGTTTGTTCACCCTACACCCTGTACACCCAAAGAAAAGCATATTTATTATGTCTGAATCGTTTAACCCAACTCAGTTCTCTGGTCTCCGGTTTGACTTGTACTGGACACTTAAATAAGCTGATCCCGACTATACTGCCTCCTTTGACAACAAAATGGCTGCCTCTAAAAACAATACCGGTGCCTCCGCTGTTAAATATAAACACTGAAGAGAGCAGAAGCGGATTTCCAGACAGTGTCACTTTGACTGGTTACTTGAAGTGTTGGGAGAGGAAGAGAAAGAGGGTTTATCGCCCTCACATGACCATATCCCTCTTGATGACATGCTGCTCGGCTTTAATTCTTTGCTCTATTTTTCATCCCAAAAACTCAAATCCAAACATTTGCCTGTGTTGGGTCAAGAGACACAAGAGGCCTGAATCAGGTTGCAAGTAATTTTCCCCTTTTTTATTGACCTACTTTTGTAGTAAGATTACAGTAACTGTCATATTTCCATGTATATTTATTAATCCTCAAAGCTAAGCCCACAGCGACTGTTTTGAAATTAGATTTTTTTTTGCATGCTGTTGAACAGTAATTGCTTATTATCTTGTAAAATGCTAGGTTAAAAACGTGTAGCTCGTAAGTGAAGAAAATAAGGTCCGGCTAATCATAGGAAAAAGCATCGAGTCACTACCCTTCTTTATAACGCAGCAATTTGCCAATGAACCAACAGAGATTAAACAGACGTAAACTAATGGATGCATCTAAACACGACTAGCACAGAAACATCACAGGATTTAATGTCTTGTAGTATTATCTGGTTGCTGTGATCTCAATAACTAAATGCTGTGGCAGAGTTTGCCAATGATACCCTCTGATCCACATCGTCAGGGCAACTGAACATGTGTTTTATGGCTAAACACATATTGTATTAATCTGCCTGAAGTTTAAGACAGATTTCCATAATACTGATGATTGTGATCCTGCTGGGGTGGTGTGGCCAGTCTAGCATTTTCATACACATGGAGGTATGCGGTCTGCTTTGCTGTGCCATCTGCATGCTCTGAGGGTCTTTGCAGGCCTTTTGCCATGTCTGTTTGCCATAGCAAAACCATAGCAGATTGGGCAAATTACAGAGGGCAAACATTTAACAAGTTCACATTTGTTACTTGTTGTGCTGTTAAATTGCAACAACACTAAAAAAATTTATTCAATAAACAGTTAGGCAGACTACTGGCAGTGGATTGAGTCCAGTTTCAATCTGCAAGTTTAATAAGTCACTACATGTAATGAGCTTTGCATCATGATTACCTACATTAAGCCATTCATTTATTAGTACAAACTTGTCTTATTCTATTTCTTCAACAATGGGCACCCTTTTTCTCCCAGTCTTCATTCTTTGTCATTATTTATAAAACCACACAATGGTGGTACTTCCACTATATAAATGACAATTGTGGAAATGCCATTTTAACCAAAAGGCCACTTTTTTTGGTTGACTATATGTTTTTATAGTCAATTTTCAAATTGGGCAACTAATGGTCTGGCACTGGGATTAGAGTTAAACAATTATAAACATATAAATATAATTTAAAAGTAGCAAATCTGAATGATGAGGCCTCGATAAAAAGTCTCCAATTTCATCATATATAACATGAAAATAGTATATAGCATGTGAGTCCAAGTTTAAGCCTATAATTTACCCCCATCGCCCCCAGCGAATTAGCCATTTCTCTTTCGTCCCACCCCTAATTACGAAACACTCCCACAGTTCAGTGGTGCAATCCATTACCAGAAATGTCCAGTAATCTGTGAACATGACTGGGGCCTGATGAAGCCAAGACAGACTGTGATAGCCCTGACAGCCATGCCTGTGGTCAAAGTGCAGTACAGGCTGAGCAAAACCCACTGCTCTGAGATTAGAGGTCCACTAGTTTCGCATTTATCGCATCAGTTTTCCCTTGAGCAGCCGCTGACTGGCTCCTCATTAAGGGCACTTTTTAGGCCTACTGTTTCCCAGAAGTCCAGAAACACAGAAACATCCTTCACCAGCCCTCAGCAACCCTACTGATCCAAAGGTGATCTGATCATACAGCCTGATCTCCTGTCGCTACTGACTATCTCTTAATCTTTATAAAGGAGCACTGAGGCAAAGGGCTGGTGTGATCAGTCTAAAGGGCTTGGGTTTGATTACGAAATGCAATAAGTCTGGCATTCAGGTTTGGGTCCACTGATTCCCTGTCTAACTGGATGTCTTTATATTTATGCCCTGAATAAATTGAGATGCTTGTGGAATTATAGACTATACACAGGGTACAACACGAAAGAGTAATCTCTCATAACCAGAGCACCAAGTCTCTTGGCAATTCAGTGTGCATTCAGAAAGTATAATCAGTTTTGAGACTTATTCTAATACCTGCTGGTGAGTCTACAGTTAGAGTAATCCCAAATATGTCTAAACACTGAAGTACAGTTGAAAAAAAGAAACTTGACCGTTGAGAATCAAGAAATGTTCTGTTCAAAGTAATAGAAATAAAATTCTCAGTTCCAAAGGTTTAACTCTTGCACTCTTAAATTGCAGTGTACCTTCAATTGTCTGTAACGTGCAGGATCTGGATATTTGATGAAAAAAAGTATAATTTAACCTATAACAATAAATATATTTAAATATATATATATATATATATATAAATGGATGTTCCTGCAAAAGGCCTGGAGGGAAAACAATACTTGTAACATATCAAGGCAAACACTGCGGACATAAACTCTCACTCAGTCATTGATCTTTGAGCAGTACAATGAGCAAAGTAATTACTGATAATCAAGACACCATTATTATTAAATAGTTTCTAGGTTGACACATTAAATTGCATTAGTGGCCTTAAAAAAATCGAATAATTTAATTTTCTAAACATTTTGCAAACATAGCAAGTTGATATTGCAGGGCTTTTTAATGTATATAGTGCCAAGTGGTCAAAGGTATCCAAACAGGTATAAACAACTAATAGCTTTTGTATTCATTTATTTGTTTGTTTCTATTGAAAGTGTATGCATCTATCTGTACATTATGCTATCTTCATGTAAAATAAATACCATATGTTACACATTTTATCTTAACATTTTTCAACTTTTTTTAGCATCCATGTACGTTTACTTAAATTAATTAAAATCTTGTGAATGAAACCAAAACTGACCCCATTTACATTCCCTTTAGATATTCATGGTAAATTTGTTAATTTATTTGTGTGCATGTTTCTTAATTGCTAAAAAAAACATGTTGAAACATACAAGTTTATTTTGTTTTTACTTAGACAAATTACATTATTTATTTATTTATTTATTTAATGTTTTCAAAATGAAAGGTAAACATTCTTACCTTCATTGCAGTAACGACCTACATATCCTGTTTTAGAGCAGTCACAGTAAGCTTCACCATCAGCCATGCTGCAACTGCCTCCATTTTCACAGGGGTTTTCCGTGCACAAGCCCTCCATCTCTAAGCGGACCTTTTGGCTCCCCAGGCGTGTTGGAACCTGATTCCCATAAGCTAGGTCTGTAATAATCCCCTTGAACGGTGGCATCTCCTTAGCCGCTGAAAGTGTTAGGGCAGATGTCCGAATGTCTTGAGGCACTCCTCCAAGATACAGGTCACTGACAATCTTCATGAACTGCCTTTGTGGTCTCACCTCATCCACCTTTGACTCTCCGTCCAGTGCCAACACGGTTCGCAAGTTGTGCCTGCTGATGGTGGCAAAGTGCCAGCGACTGTCATTTACCATTTTGTCAGAGGTTATAGTGGTTTCTGCACAGTCCACGCTAAAACGCAATTTCAGCTTGCCTTCCTCAATGCTCAGGAGCAGGAAGTCACAATATCCTCCATCATCAAAGTAGAGAACAAGAGCATCTGATACAGCTGTTTTAAACTGAAAGGTGAGGTCACTTCTGGTGCTGGCATCCCAGCGTAGATAGCGTGCCCACTGACCCTGTGAGCCCGTGAACTCCAGGCCCAAACCGAGACCCAGGAAGGTGCTGAGCAGTAAAAGTACACAATGGGGCCAACAAATGGGAATCATGGTAATCAGTGGTTATGATACAGGAGCGCACTGAACAAAATAAAATTCCTTAGATATGTTTTCTGGCAAATGATGTGAAGATCATTGAAGAAACATCAAATCCTTTAGATGATAAACATATGAGGGAAGAAGGTGAGGGCATTGAGGTTCTTGACACATGCTATCCTAAATCCTGTTAGGGGTACCAGGATGAATTCCAAACAGAGTGAATAGATTAGAAGTGAACAACTGGCCAGCTTCTGCTATCTAGATAGGCTTTACTGATTATGTTCCCTTGAGTTGATTTTCTGGATTAAAACAGAGATGCTCCATATTGGTTCTGATTCTATTATATTGCCACATGTTAATGGTCACATTTGTCCTTCTTTTGACTGATCTGTGAAGATAAAAGAAAGAATGACATACATTTTCATTGGGTCCATTATACATTACACTTACAGACAAATAGATTATCTGCAATGATAGTCTGCAATGTTGTGTTACCTTAGACTTATGTTTGTTTACACCAGCTGTTCTCAATCCCAGTCCTGGCACCCCATCACTCTGCATATTTTGCATGTCTCTCTTTGTTAACGCACCTGATCCTGATAATCAGCTCGTTAAAAGAGAGCTCAGTGCATGAACTGTGTCCCGATCGACATGGTCCCTACACAGTGTTCATTGCTTCCTACTCTCTGAGCACGGGAAATCTGTTTACTTTACCTCAGAACATTCATTCACAACTTTACGCTGTAAACAAATGAATACGTTTTAAATTATGTCCCACACACGTAATCCACTTTGAAGGGAACAAATCAGTTCACTTTGAACTGGAATCATGTCGAAATATCCGGTGATGTCGACTTCGCAGGGCACATACGTTTGAATTGAACAAACATCTGAAGTGACAAGAGAAACATACAAAATGTGCAGAGTGGTGGGGTGTGAGGACTGGGATTGAGATTCATTGATTAAGTTATTTGAAAAACAATTATAATAAGACTGACATATTGTTTCATGAAACAATAATTATTATACCAAATACATTTTACACATGCTTTTCGTATACATGGCATTTATATGTAAAATGTATCATAATATTTTAGTTAGATTGCAAAGAGATAATTTGTCTATGTGTTAATTGGACAGGCCAACAGTAAACCCTCTTTCTCCAAAATAAAGCTGTGTTTGGGTAAACACAAGTAGTCACAAAAGCTACTGTCAAATATTTGCTATTTACAACACCTAAGTATTTACAACACATGTGGTCAGGTGACAGATGTCTGACGGAGAGATACTGTATGTGTGTAGAATTCCATCCCTCCTTGCCCTGGCTGTTGTTTTGGCATGAAGCCCCCAGAGACAAAGGCCTCCCCAATCGTAGCTGTTCCACAGCAGTGCAACACAATAGCCCCTTTAACTACCTGCCCTGAATAGTTAATCTCTCCCTGGCAGCCAGCTATTGAATTAAGGCAAATGATACCAACGCCAATGCGTGGAGCGTCTCTTGAGTAGTAGCAGGTCTTGTCTGTATTTCAATAAAGAACGAGCACGCCACAAGATTTGAGAAGAAAGGTGAAAAGGGTGAGCTGAGCAGAACGCAGTGACAACGCTGAAGACATTCACCATGCATGCCACATTAATAGGTAAGGCATCATGGAGAAAGGGTTGTCAGAACTTCCTGTTCAGTCTGCTTTACTGGGAACATGCTGGCCTGAAACCTGATCCTCACACACGGCACATGACAACTGGCCATTGGTTTGGCAGCAATCACACAGAGGATTTATTACAAACATAATACAGACTATTGGGTTACAAATGATATAGATCCGATCATAACTCTCCAGAGGCAGTAGTCTATGAGGATTGTTCAAAAAACATTTGGACAGGATTCTTGGCCAGTGCTGTTTTGGGCATAAACATAATATATATATATATAAAAAAATCTAAAACTAAGATTAGAGATAAGGAATTGGACTGAAATATGTGTTCTGCCATATGCTCCGTAATCCATAGAAAATTCACTCAAACGGAATACACATCACAGTTGGTTCCCAAAAGGCAAAAGAGCATGAAAAGCTTACACATAACTATCAGAGGAAAAGTCTTCCATCTGCCTTGAATGATTTGCAATCATTTCCAGCATGTTTTATTCTCTGTGAGCAAGGCCAAGATGCTGGATACAGGAAACAACAAATATGTATGCTGATTATGTCTCCATATCCATTTTTTTTCTCAATGTCACGTCCATCTCAGCTAGGTACTCCTGCAAATGTCTCTCAAATTCTCAATATCAGAATTTTCTCTTATCAAAAAGGCAATTTGACATCAAGTCATCCAATACCCCTGACATGCATTCACAAAGAACAAAACATGCCTAGTAACCTGCAGTGTAACAAAAACGTGCAGCAATTTGGGCATTTTGGAATAGAAATGATTCATCACACAAAGTTTCAAATAGGATTCCCAATTAAATGAACAGTTAACTAAAAAAATATCTCCTTTGGGTGTTCCATGAGAGGAAAAAAAGTCACACAATTTTCAGGTCAAATTATGGTATAAAAACTCATCTTCAAAAGTAGAAATTGCTAACTTTAGGGTAGGCCTACTGTATATGTTCAGTTATTTTAGTGTAAATGTCATTGATATGGGAGAGCACAAAATCAGCACTATTTTTCCAATGATTTTATATGGTAGGCTTTTTTATATTACTGAATATTAAAGGGTTAGGCCAAAGTCACATACAAGTTTATGCAAAAAAACCCTTTAACATCCCTAATGAGCATCATGAAAGTTTACTATTAAAGCAGAGGGAGAGAGAGGTGATCATGTTTAGACTGATGCATGCATCTTTCAGTCTCCTCTTTGGCAATGACTGATCTTAAATATTTTAAAAACGTTTAGAACATAGGAATAACAGGATCAGTAATATACAACAATTACTAATGTTTCTGTCTCTTTCATCCTCAAATATTACATGTATTCAAATAGTATGTCACAAACGTTTGCATTAAAAGAATATAGCTATCCAAACGCACGAAAGAAAAGAATAAATATTAAACTGCAGAAATATTCTAGTATAAACATGAGTAATGTAAATTAATGGCTAAACGCATTTGTGAAACTCTCTAAAGCGCAAATAAGTAGTTCTAATTTACCTCATATGATGAGGATTATAGTCCACCGAAGGAAAATCCAGTTTATTCTACAAATTGTCTAAAAGAAACGTTAAATCCACATCGCGAGTGATGGAGCGTGGATGGAGCGATGCTGAGGTCAAATCCAGTGTAGCGGGATAATCTGCGCATCCAGAGCTCGCTCTCCTCCGCTCGACTGAGGTGCTGGAGCCTGTCCTGATCTGACGAGCTTCGCGGCTCCTCCCACTACTTACATTAAACACGCCATTTAAAGACGTACCGAGACAAACAGCGTTTTCTGTCAGGAATCCCCTCAAAGTATCATCACATAAATGAGTATCCATTTTAATCGTACATTTAACATCACATCTGTCGAGTCCCGGATGTTAGTGCCTGCGTAGATCTTTGCATATCAAACACCTTCAGAGTACTGTTGGGTAAATTCCTCTCTGAAACACATTTAAATGGGTTTTAAATCATTCTAATTGATACATCACGTTATCATGGGCATGCGCACTGATGTTTTCATCATGCAGAAATCTACTCACTTCAGTCTGTCGACGCTCAAATCAAAGTTAATCTCGTCTATTGCCCTGACATATGAGGTAGTTCTTGTGACCTAATTAAACGGAAAAGTTAATGAAAAGATCACTGACGCGGTTTAATGAGGCAGTGTGAGAGTCCAGTGGGAACACGCAAGAGACTGCAAATGTACACGCAGGAAAGGCACAGGCTTCTCACACGAACACTAATTATTTGTACATCATTAAAAACTACAGGGAGTTAATTTTTTAAATACATATATAAATATAAATATACGAATTTATCGGGACGTCTAACCAAAATCATTTGCACCGCTGGAGAGATTGCTCCAGTAGTTTTGTGATCTACAGCCCTACAGACCTGGCAGAATATTCACACACCTTTAGATGGCCCAAAAGTATTAGAAACCTAAACAAAACTTGTTCTGAAGTGATTTTTTATGAGTAGAAATTGTTTTTTTTTTTTCTCAAATTCACACATGTGTAGTTCATTTATGAATTTATTTTACTGGCAACAGAAAGGGCACGGGACCTTTTGAATATGTCCCGTTGAATATGAGGTGTCCAAACCTCTTTCTAAAGGGTTACTGAATTTAGCTTTAACCCTAATTAACCAGCTAATCTAGAAGGGTGAATGTGTTGGAGATGAAATCTATAGGACAGCAGTCCTAGAGGGTTGTGTGTGTGTGTATAAAACTAAACGTCTGTGTACATTGTTTTACCTGGAAACACATTAAAACAGTACTAAATTATAGTAATCAGCATGAAGCACTTTTTTTTTTTTTTTGTAGAACACATATATTTGATGATTAATGATGATAATGATTGCTTATACTGAATAGTGCTGGGGTAGAATGTAATCAGAAATTGAGTGGTTATTTATTTATAATTTATTTATGGTTATTTATTTATTATATAGTTTTTCATACTACTTCATATAACGAAAAATTATTTCTAGATAAATATAGTAATGCTTTGTTAACACACTGCTGTAAGTGCATCTCTCCTCACCAGCACACACACACAGGCCCTTTGCAACTGCTAGTGAGTGAGTATCAGTAGAGGAAATATCTTTTGTTGTCATTTTTAAGGTTTGTGACGATTGAGATCTCCTTTCCCATATTACAGAGACAGCACTGTTCATCTTTCCTCAACAACATCTCTCCTGACACCTGTATATTTTTCAGGAGACCATCTGCTACAATTCATTATCCCACAAAACTAATCTAAGTGCAGTGCTTTTAAATATCCCCAAACATCACAGCAAAACATAAAAACACGATCCAAGTCAAATCTATTTTGCTCAACTAGTTACAAACTGTGTCCAAGTTCAGCAGTGACTGCCTCATCAAAGATAACTCCAGCACTGGGTTATGTTAGTCCTGTAAAAAAAAGGTCAGTCTAACAAGCTTCCTGTCACTGCTAGAACTAACATCTACTTCGACTGAGTAGTACTGTCCAAATGTAGCTCTCTATAAATCAAAGCAGGTCCCAGTGTCACGCCAACTTCTTACTCAAATAAACAAGCCTAGACATTTCTCCTGACTCTATCCAACCACAAAAATTTTAAGTAGAACATTCTTCCAGAACTGTTTCCCGACTCTTTTCCCTCAAATTTTGTGAAGCTAATGCTCTCTGCCCCACGGCCTGCGACACCTCTGTCATAATTAGGAGGAACATCCTTCAGCCAAGGCAGGTGGAGGAACCCCTTGAGAAAACTTGTAAGACAATCACATGCCTGACACATGAAGGGAATGTCTTCAAGGCAGAACAGACATTCTCTGTGCTACAATACTAGTTATAAATAATATATATATATACTAGTTTTTTCACACAGTAATAAAACATAAAATAAAAATGAACCTACTGATAAATATGCATTTAAAATTAACATTTGGGGGTTATGAGGGTTATAGTATTCACTGCATGATATCATCCAATGACCTCAAATGGCTTTATGTGAATAAAATATTAAGAAGAACCCCTTAAAGGGTTAGTTTACCCAAAAATGAAAATTCATTTATTACTCAACTCTCATATCATTCCAAGACCTTCATTCATCTTTGGAACACAAATGAGGGTATTTAAGATCACAGGTCCAGAAACTTAGTAAAAACATCGGTAAAACAGCCCATGTAACACCAGTGGCTCAACTTCAGTTTCAACACTATGAGAGTACTTTTTTCTATGCAAAGAAAACAAAACTTAATAATTTACTCAACAACTCTTCTGCCGTTTTAGAGAGCATTACTACGTAAGCGTGTGAATTCCTCTAGGCCAGGGGTACCCAAACCTGCTCCTGGCGAATGACTGTTCTGCAAAGTTTAGCTCCAACTCTAATCAAACACACCTAAACCAAGTAATTACATTTTTTAGGATCGCTTGCAAATGAAACATGTTTGATTATGGTTGGAGCTGAACTTTGCAGGACAGTCGATCGCCAGGAGCAGGGTTGGGCACCCCTGCTCTAGGTGTAAACAACCGCAGATTACGCTCATGTGCATACTTTCCACCGGATGTAAATAAGGCTTATTACGTCAAATACTTTAACGTGTGAGTAAGCGCTACATTGTGATATTCTCTAAAATGGCAGAAGACGTAAGTCAGGGGAGAGAATGACATGATATGAGAATGAGTTAAATTATGTTATTTTTGTTTCTTTGAGCAAAAAAGTACCCTTCTACAGCTGAGCAACACATTTTTTACTGATGGTTTTACTATGTTTTTGAATCTGGGATCATTTCATCTGTGTTGCTGTACATGGAGGGTCAGACAGCTCTCTGATTTCATCAAAAATATCTTAATTTCTGTTCTAAAGATACACACCACACATATTGAAGGAGCCTGCAACAGAAATTGCAGTAGTACAGAGAAGAGACAAAGGTAAGTAATCAGGTAAGTATAACTAGTAGAGTTAGATCTTGCCTGGAATTGCCCAGTGCGGAATTTGATGCATGGATGAGGGGTATCCTTTCTGTTGGTGCTGATGTCGTAATTACACTCCGCCGGGCTAAGCTTCCAGGAGAAATAGGCACATGGATGGAGGCGCATGGATTTCTGTGGGTTCCCCTTCTGCTGAGACAGGATGGCTCCAACTCCGGTGCTCGAGGCGTCCCCTTCTACAACAAAGGCTTGTTGAGGATCTAGGTGCACAAGTAAGGGAGCAGTGGTGAAGTTTTCATACATTGGAAAGCTTTTTCTGCACCAGGTGTTAATGACAGGGACTTGGGTTTGTTCCTGAGAAGAGAAGTAAGAGGGCTAGCTAGAATACATCCACTTTTCCTTCATCCATCCATACGCTGATTTGGTCAATGTGGTACCCTAGGAACTGTACAGTGGTTTGATGAAATGTACACTTTTCAGCTTTTAGAAATAGTTGGTACTCGCGGAATCTTGCAAACACTTTCTTCACGTGCTCTTGAAGGTTTTGGGAGTGGATTAGTATATCGACAATGTAGATGACCAGGAACTGATGTAAATAGTCTCTGAAGATCTTTTGCATGAAACTCTGAAGGTGCGTTTACAAGCCCATAGGGCATAACAAGATATTCGTAGTGCCCTGTATGCGTGATGAAGGTCGTCTTCCACTCGTCACCCTTTTTGATTCTCACCAGATTATATGCACTCTGCAGATCTAGCTTGGTGAAGATGGAAGCACCTCTTAACTTCTCTATAGCCGCTGGAACTAGGGGAGTAGGATATTTGAAGAGGACAGTGGATTTATTAGTTTGCAAGATGGTGCCGAGAATGGCAGCCTCTGTGCTAAGCTCTCAAGTGTTTGTCTTGTTTTTGTTAGTTTTTCCTGTTGTTTGTTTCTCAAACACCATCAGTTTCACCTGGGATGAACTGCTGATCATTTTGCAGAACACTCCACAAAATCTTTTACCGGATTTTGATTACTCAGACGTTTTGCTGAACATTTTAGCTAGTGGAGCCGCGGTGCTGTTCAAGCGCTTTAGGACGCGCCGGCGGGGGAGATGTGCTGTTCTGATCTAGAAGCGCTCTTTATTAACTGTAAGCCTTTCTACTCGCTGCGGGAGTTTTGCTCGTTCATTCTCGTGAGTGTTTACATCCCT
>JAUYWG010000021.1:405270-418388 GCA_034779775.1 Enteromius afrohamiltoni | reverse complement strand
AATTTAGATCTAGACGGATGTCCTGTTACTTCCACTACAGTCAAAAGTCTTGGTGTTATATTAGACAGCAACTTGTCTTTTGAAAGTCTTATTTCTCATGTTACAAAAACAGCATTCTTCCATCTTAGAAACAGCTCTGAAACATGTTACCTGTCTCTGATGCAGAAAAGCTAGTTCATGCATTTATGACCTCTAGACTGGACTATTGTACTGCACTACTAGGTGGTTGTCCTGCATCTTCAAACAACAACCTGCAGCTGCTAGAGTCCTTACCAGGACAAGAAAATATGATCATATTACCCCAATTTTAAAGTCTCTGCTTTGGCTGCCTATTAGATTCCGCATCAGCTATAAAATATTACTTATCTATAAGGCACTTAATGATTTAACTCCTGCATACCTAACTAGTCTTCTAACATGCTACAATCCATCACGATCCCTAAGGTATCAAAACTCTAGAATGTTGGTAGTACCAAGGATAGAAAAGTCCACTAAAGAAGGTAGCGCTTTTTTACATTTGGCTCCCAAACTCAGGAACAGCCTTCCTGATAACGTTCGAGGTTCAGACACACTCTCTCTGTTTAAATCTAGATTAAAGACGCATCTTTTTAGCCAAGCAGTCAAATAATCCATCTCAACTTTTCCTGCAGTTATATCTGATCAGATGTCATTATTTATCTTCTAGCTCTGGTTTGACAAATCTTCATTTTCTTAGTTTGAACAGCAGCTACGCTAATTTTGTTCCTACTTGTTCTGTTTCTGCCATGGGATTGTCATCCCGTGGTAACTAGGATTTCACAAGCTTCAGCCTGGATCCAGAACACTTAAATTCAGATGATGCCAACCCTGGAATAACTCACAGCACTACCGAACTCTGCTACTAATTTATAATGTTCCTTGTCTGTTCGATTACGTTATTAATTGATCTTTATCGCACATCTATGCCATATCTACATGTACAAGCTACTACTGCAAGCTACTTGCTTCCTACAAATAAATTTGGATTGAATTGAATTGAATACCCATTATAAAGTTTTGTGATTACCTCTGTATCCAATTCCGAGAGTTATTTCCGTGTTTGCCCCTCTGTGTTTGATCTTTGTATTCTCCTTGTCTCCTGTACAAGGAGCAACAACCCAGCAGCAGGACTGCTTCCTCCACCTTTGTGCAAGCAGGAATAGGAGAAGCACTGCCAGAGCACAGCAAAATGACCCCCAGCAGGCCACAAATGTGCATGTGTCTGGTCAAACGTTCAGAAACAGACTCCATGAGCATGGTATGAGGGCCTGACATCCACAGGTGGGGGTTGTGCTTACAGCCCAATTAATTGTCAATCAATGTTGCTTCCTAAGTGGTGAGGTGAAACTAAAACTAAGGGTGAAACTGAAAGGCAGTAGTGCCCTCTGGCGGGGCTTGATGGTACTTCCAGCTGGGATTGTTACAAAACCCCCTTTTAAGGAGCAGCCTCCAGAAGCTCCAACAAAAAACACCAGGAAAGTGGTGGAGCAGTGGAATTGTAGACGGCAGGGATGCCCTACAGGGCGGAGTGGGCGGTAGAGATGCCCTCCAGGGTGGAACAGGTGACAGAGATGGCCTCCAGGGCAGAGCGGGCAGTAGAGACGCAGTCTGGGGCAGAACCGGTGACAGGAATGCCCTCCACGGCAGTTTAGGCAACCAGGAAGCCCTCCGGGGCAGAACAGATGATGGAGATGCCTTCCTGGGAAAGGTAGGTGACAGAGATGCCCACCAGGGTGGAGCAGGAGGCGGGGATGCCCATTAGGGTGGAACAGGCAGGACTGAAATGAGGAGCATAGAGAAGTCGTCCTGCCCTGAAGAACATGTGAGAGTTCGGTTTTGGAATTATGGCCAGGAGTGCCTATGCAAATTCCCATGGATTCCAGTCCACAGTTGTTGGATCTCACCCCCGAATCATGGTCAAGAGAACTGTTGTCAGTTCCGGTGTCTGAGTTATGGCCAGGAGTGCCGATCCAAATCCCTGCAAATTCCAGTCCAAAGTTTTCGGGTCTCAGCCTCGAATCACAGTCAGGATAACCATTGTCAGTTCCGGAGTCTGAGTTACAGCCAGGAGTGCCGATCCAAATCCCAGTGGATTCCAGTCCGCAGTTAACGGCTCCCTGACAACACCCGATGACCCAGGGCCGGTACAGGTAGGAGCTTGTAAAAAATTATTACAAAACGAAATGAAAATACAATTATTAAACATTATAGATATGCTTAGGATCAAAACATGTATAGCTGTATTTACAAACTCCTTACTAAAGCATATTCATTTTGAGGATAAATTGACTGTTTACTAATGCTTAACTAATTGTGACGATCAGCTGGAGGTGCCAGCACAGACCACTGAATGGCACTCCAGATCCCAGGGAACTCTTTGTATGTTTGTCATGGTTTTCATGCATGGACTCTTTCTCAATGAAATTATGTCTCTGCCCACCTCGTCTGTTATTATGGCTGATCATTTTTGTCTCCACCCAGTCTTCTATTAGTGTATTTATACAAATTTGTGCAAATGTATATAAATTTGTCTAGTTACAGATCATTATGCTAGTTTTTGATGTGCGTGTACGTGTAGTCAGTGACTTTTGTATTCCTCATGGATTCTATTTGTTGATATTATGAGCCATGCTTGGTATTTCAACCATTCTAATGTTTTGCCAACGCTACTCGCTTCTGTTAATGATTGAATCTGCCTGTCTGACTCCATTAACATTTATTAAACAATCTGCAATTGGATCCGAACATCTCCTCATTTCTGAAGCATGACACTAATGATTCGTATCGTGCAGTTATTATAAAGTGTTACCAAAGCTTTTAATTGCTGTGAGGTACTGACTTCCCAAGGAGAGAACACAAATTAAATACAGCTTACAGAGTCTTGAATTAAGAATTAAGAAAATATATTTACCCTTTTTGCCATTCTTTCATTATATATAGCTGTCAAGACAGATGTGCAGGCAATGCAAATTGTATGTGTGCATCTCTAGATACTGTGTGTCATGCTGAGGTGCTGCAAACATTATGGGAATTGTCAAAGTATTGGCCATAAAGAGAAAGCATCAACAGTGGTGAAATATAGTATGAGGTAATGTCTTAATAATGTTGTCTGAGATTTCAAAGTTGGTGTTCTGTTGTATAGATGTGCTGGGGAATATTGTGTCCAGAGTTTAGCTAGGAGACAGCTCTGGGAAAGATGTTGTCTCTGAGCCAGGTGGTGTGTGCTTGGATGAATCTATACTACCTTCCAGAAGACATGAGGGAGAGCAGACTGTAGCTCCTGACAGTGCATGTTGTTAAGGTCTTCAGTGGCCAGTAGCTTGATGCCAGTGATGTGTCCAGCAGTTTTGACTAACTGCTGTAGGGCTTTTCAGTCCAGTGATGTAAAACTGTCATACTAGACTGTAATGCAGTATGGATTTTCATGGGGGTTTAGCCTTGAAGAAAAAGGCATTAAAAAAACGGTTCTGTAGCTTTTGTAACTCTTTGTTTTGTTGTTTTGTCTGTGTTGAGAATCAGGTTGCGTTCAGCATACCACTACATTTACCCATATTACATTTACATTCAGTCATTTGGCAGACATGTGTTTAAAGTGACTTACAAACAGACCAACAAGAGAGCAACAATATACGGTTTCACTTTATTATGATGGTCCCTTTAACGTATTCGGTTGATTATAAGTAACATTGCACCAACATATCTTCTAACTCTAGTGCTAGCAGAGTATTAGTAGACTGGGGGATAGAATAGGTTGATATGTACTTGCAAAGTAACTTATTTATGGTCAGAAGAGCGTCTTTTGGGAGACCATCACAATAAAGAGTTAGCAGATATTAATTAGAGTGTACTAATATTCTAATGAGAGTTAGTCGACATGTAGGTGCAAAGCTACTTGACAACAGATTGTTTAAAAGGGGCCATCAAAATAAAGTGTTACTCAATATACTAGTGCTGTGACAAGTTAGTCAGTAAGTCCAGCACAGTGCACATAGCAAGGGTTGTATTTATTTATTTTATTTTATGTAAGTAAATTTGACCTACGAATAGAATAGAATACAATACAATAGAACACAATACTTAAGTGCTAGTATTAACTGGTTAGGTGAGGGCTCTGGGAAAGATGTTGATGTTAGACTAAACGTCTTTAGATGTTTTTTGAAAATGGCTAAAGACTCAGCTGCTCTGATTGAGATAGGTAGTTCATTCCACCAGCTGAGGACCATCCAGAAAAAGTGATTTTGTGCCTTGTTGGGGAGGTACCCTGATTCAAATTTTCAATTCAGATTTATTTGTATAGCGCTTTTCATGATACATATCATTGCAAAGCAGCTTTACACCAAAGTAATGTTTTACAGTATATGTAGTAATAGCTTGTACATGTACATATGGCATAGATGTGAGATAAAGATCAATTAGTAATCAAACAGACAAGAAACATTATAAATTAGTAGCAGAGTTCGGTAGTGCTGTTTGTTATTCCAGGGTTGGCATCATCTGAAGTCCTCTGTGGGGTTGGCATCATTTTTTCTTAAGTGTTCTAGATCCAGGAGCTTGTGAAATCCTAGTTATCCTAGAAACAGAACAAATAGGAACAAAATTAGCATAGCTGCTGTTCAAACTAAGAAAATTAAGATTTGCTAAACCAGAGCTAGAAGATAAATAATGAACATCTTATCAGATATAACTGCAGGAAAAGTTGAGATGCCTTATTCGATTGCTTGGCTAAAAAGATGCAACTTTAGTCTAGATTTAAACAGAGAGAGTGTGTCTGAACCCCGAACGTTATCAGTAAGGCTGTTCCTGAGTTTGGGAGCCAAATGTGAAAAAGCTGTACCCCCTTTAGTGGACTTTCCTATCCTTGGTACTACCAACAGTCCAGAGTTTTGAGATCTCAGGGATTGTAATGTGTTAGAAGACTAGTTAGGTACGCAGGAGCTAAATTATTAAGTGCCTTATAGATAAGTAATATTTTATAGCTGATGCGCAATCTAATAGGCAGCCAATGTAGAGACTTTAAAATTGGGGTAGTATGATCATATTTTCTTGACCTGATAAGGACTCTAGCAGCTGCATTTTGGACTAGCTGTAGCTTGTTTATTGAAGATGCACAACAACCACCTAGTAGTGCATTACAATAGTCCAGTCTAGAGGTTATGAATGCATGAACTAGCTTTTCCGCATCAGAAACGGGTAACATGTTCCGTAGCTTTGCAATGTTTCTAAGTGTCACGCTTGTGTTGGTTCCCTTCTTCAGAGAATGAGGGTTACATATGTAACCAAGATTTTTGCTTGTTTTTCCCTGCTTTATATCTGTTTTTCTATAATATATATTATCCATCAGATAGAGTGATATTGATGCCAAATCTTGATCTACAGAAAGGTTTGGTACCATGTGTGGTCACAAAAATTGTATTTCAATTAAATGTTGGTCCGCTAATATATGAGTGTATCTCTGTATAGTTTTTTAACCCCATTTAGAGCAATTTCATAGTGCCTAAAGAAATCTATGAGTCAATTCAAAAAGGAAAAAATGTTTACAGCAGCCTCTACAATGAGGTCTTAGATCAACTCATCATCTGCATTGCCAGACACATCAATTTTGGCATTCCCAGCAAGGACCTTAAGTCATTCAATTTCCTTTGGAGAAAACAGCTTACAGGTATCAGGTGGAAACATCTTTAGAAGCCTGTCAAAATAAGCCTTGTGGCATGTCACTTCAGAGATAGCACAATGCTAAAGTGAGTGAGAGAGAAAGATGAGACAGTATTGCTCTTCAGAAGTGCACAAGAGGTCAAAAGAAGTATTTCTCATCTCATCTCCTTGTATGTGTGGTAGACTACTATGCAGGTTGACATTTTCATTAAAATATTTTGTAATTTCTGTATGACCTTTGTGATTAATACCTTTAGGGATCTGATTTTAAAAACTAAGGGCTCACCAGTATCTACCTGACATACTGCATGGAGAACCATGACAGATCTTTAAACAATAAAGATGCACATCAATCACACCTCCTTGTAGACTTCAGAATTATATAGAATGATATATAATTATAGAATGATATATATATATATATATATATATAGCTTGTTAAATCAATGGAAGTAAACTTTCCTATGAAAGTCAAATTTCCTATGAAAGTCAGCATGCCAAAAACAAATTCTTTGTTTCATTATGTTGTCATTAATATTGAATTGTTGCACAATTGCAATGACTTCTGTGTATTTTGATGGGTATTTAGGCAGTTTGTGCACTAAGTGTAATTGACACATACTAACTATTTGTCACATCTTCACAAGCACCTGTTCCTGGATCAGTCACCAATGCATCTCAACCAGGCACGCCGGAATCAGCACAAGTCACACGATCTCAATCACCCAAATCCTAAACACCTGTCCTCAATTACCATTCACCCCATATATATGCAGCCTCAGCCAAACATGCTTTGGCTGAGCTCAAGGTCACTCCACAGTACCCTTGTGGAGTAGACGCTCTTTCTACTCACCGTCTGCTTACCTGCCTGAACCTATGGAGCAATCTTCACAAAGACTTTGAATTCACTTACTTGCCTGAGCCAGAGAGAGAGACATTGTTCACAAAGACTTTGAATGCACTTACCTGCCTGAGCCAAAGAGAGACATTGATCATGAAGGCTTTGAATTCACTTACCTACTTTACTATCCAGAGTCGTATTCAAAGACTGAGTATTAGTCTTATCTTTTATGTTGATTACCTGCAAAGAAGGAACTGTTGAGTTTTGCTTACCTGTGATACTTACCTTGAACTACATACCTGTAACGATCTGTAAGTTGGCTGTCTGGAATGTAAATAAAACACTCACCTATTGAAACTTACTACCTTTTACTAACTTACTTGCCTATTCCCTGAGCGTTACACTATTACAGAGGCCTTCTAGTAGGCCTGTTAATTTCTTTTTAAAATGACTTAATTATATTTAATTATATTATTTTAATCAATTGACAGCCCCGAAGACATATTGTATTCTTCAAGTTGCACATATTCATTGATTTAACCTATAATGCATTCATAGTTTGTGGAAAAAAAAAAACATTTCCACAAGTCCCCTGATTAAGTTTGATTTTCTTAAAAGCTTTCACCAACAAAACAGAAAATCTCTTGCAATGAGAGTTCTTCTCAGCATGTGAGATTATGCTGCTTGTTTGGATGGGAAGCCAGCAGCATTTTCAGCCCTGTGCTATTCAATAAAATGTCAATAAATGTTGTAAATATTGACATGCTATGCATAGACAAACTGTACTCAAATGTACTCAATGAACGCACAATTGATCAGTGCACCACAGGCTCCGACAGAAATCTTACAGACATACGGTGTGGCTTTTAAAAACCCTAGAGAATATGAGCACCTGCAGAATAAAAGGGAATGTGTAACCTTTGAACCAAATGATTAGAACTATTGTCATACCTAAAGATGGGTTTATCTACTCATATTTGCATTATGTTGCATGTTCTTTTATCAAGTCAATCATCGTGATGATGACACTGTGATGATGAGGCCAGCATGCAAGAAGTATTGTTTATCCATTCATGAAGTCTTTTAAATTCCTTTATTCATCAGCAATAATTGCAATGCTGACCAAATAGATAAGTATCTGAGAGTATCCTCATTAGCCCTCTTTAGTAATTTTATCATCCGTTATAAATATATATACACTTAATATATTCACTACATAAAGAGAGCACAACTTAACAGTTTGGGTTAGTAGGTAACTGAGTTGTGCACAAAAATGAGGCCTTTAATGTGAGAATTCAGTGTCATTAGCATTCAGTTATCTGATCAAATACACAAACATCTACTTTGTTTTCCCCCATTCTTGCCTTCTCTGATTATCATCTACCTTCAGCAAACTTCTCTCTTTTTTTTTGATTTTACCTACATAACAATTGAGAAAGTTTTCAAATGCAAAACCTTCAAAGCTTTCTTTTGAACATCAGTCTGTGAGAAGACTCAACAGCTCGCCAAGCCAACAATATTCATGGTTATGAAACTTTTCACCCTGTTAGTAAATTTCACAAGTAATTACAAAGAAAAAGCAAGAAAAACTTTTAATTAAAGGTGACATTTTGAAATACAAAAACTGATTTTCTTTTTTTTTTTTTTTTCATTTAAAACATATTACTGTAATCTTTGTTTTATTAATTTTGGAAATAAAAACAGTGAGCCAATAACATATTTAATCATCTGCTGCATAGTTAAAATAAACGCAAGTCTAACTTGTCCCTTTGACTGGTGACAACATGTAACTTAATTTATCATTTAAACTGTAGAAATATGCAAATGTCAATATCAAATGGCAGGTGTGCCTGCACAAAACTTTCCTGTTGCTTGCTTTATGTAAAATAAAAATGATTTTATTTTTCAAAAGTGGTTCCATTTTATATAATGTCACTAATACCTGTGCACTTACATTGTAACTAGATGTGTACCTAGTATGTAACCATAGTATCCACAGCTGTAATATTTCTATGTTACAACCCTCAGAATGGTAGGTGTAAGTACAAATGTGTAACAAAACTTTTTTTCACTTTGCTATAGGTACTTGTGTAACATGAATTATATAAATACATTTTGTAACAACAGTATGTATAAGAGTAATTCGAACAGGGGGTGATCCAAGGGTTGGAATTGGGAACCAGAAGTTGGAAGTGGGTAGGTTTAGGGATAGGTAAAGTGGGAGAAGTCGAATATGGAGTTGGTGCACCAATGTACTACATTACTGTAATACCAGTGTACTTACATGGTAACTGCTCAGGAACTGTCCATTTAATATAAAGTGCCACAAATTATATGTAAAGCCTAATTTACTGGTCTCTGCTGTGTAACATCAGAGTAATTACATAGTAAGTCCATAGGAATTGTCTACTTAATATGAAACGTATAATACTTTCTTTACCAAAAGTCTTATTAGTTTTGTTAAACATTTGAACTTTCATTATAAAAATCATGTCCAATATCCTGTTACACATTTATACTTACACATGTCATTCAGTGGTCTGTTACATATATGTAGTTACACAAACATTACAGCTGTAGATACTATGAACCAGTGTGTACTTAAACTGTGGATACACACACTTCATACACACAGTGATGGAAATGGCCAAAGCTCACTGGGGGGGGAATGGGTTTATTTAAATATATTGGATGACTTTTCGGTACACTTTATTATCTAAAATTAAATTTATTTACAACTTATTTAATATTTTCTCAAAACCTTCCTGTGTATAACGATAAGCACCTGCAATTCCAGCCAAATTAAAGATATGCTGTGTTTGTAAATTTGTAGGTTTATAATTTAAGAATCATTAATGACCCCCTATGTTCGCTAAAAAAAAAAAGAAAAAACAGATTGACAAGATAAGTGAAATTAAAGAACCATTGGTAACACTTTATAATAACTACACTGTCACACCCAGCTGGAGCTGCCAGCTAAAGACACTTTTTGTTTATGGCACTGCAGTTCTCTATGAACTCTATGTGTTTTTGTGTCTGTTTTCATACCTGGACTCCATTCCCCAGAATGCACCTCTCCCCCACAGTTGTTGCTAGTTAGGTTAAATCATTCAATCAGTACCACCTGTATAAATACCGGTCTGTTTGTCTGTCTAGTCACAGTTCATTAACAGTGTCAAACCTGGTTCTAGTATTTCATTTGTGTTTTGTGTTCTACTGTCTTGTGATCTGGATTACCCGTTGCTGACCACTGCTTCTCTTGGATTTACGTTTTCGTCTCGCCCTATGGACTGTGTTTGCCGGTACGTTGACCAAAGCTTTGTTAATCGTTTATGCTATTGTCTCTGCCTATTCTACTTGTGTTTGCCGGTGCTCGACCTCGCTTGTCTCAACCATGAGTTTCAATAAACTGCTTTGCATTTGAACCTGAACGCTTCTTCCTATTGACTCAATCTTGACAGAATGAACCATCGAACAGGGTTCAGCAGCGGTTTTCATGACAACTCGAGCAGAGACATTCCGTTGCCTTGCAGGCAGGATTATAAATCAGGACGGACGCTGCATCAAGGAATATGTAGCAGAGTTTACCTCCTACAGTCATCTTGCTTGTATGAGCGATGAGCAGGTGAAAGCATGTCTGGACTATGATCTTTTGTATGCTCTGCCCGATGAGGATCCGAACTGGTCGCTGTGTGAATTAATTGATTCAGTACTGTTGATTTGCGGCTCTCCTCTCACTATAGGAGAGGTTAAGGAAGAGAATTTTATACACAGCACCAGATCATGAGAGCACCGCACAGAAAACGTCAGGTATCCTCAGCTGCACGGAGCTGGCCTTGCCATCAGACGCGGATCTGCTTCCGAGATTGTCACGTTCCACGGAGCCGTGTGATGCGGTCTCAGTTTCAGTTTCGGTTTCGTTTTCGCGGCCTAGAACGTCGTGCAAATTCCCATTGTTCCTAATTCTCTTCCACAAATTGCAGCCAAAGGTGCTGTTAACACTCCAGTCGCTACCGGTTACACAGCCAGGAGTGCTGTATGCTGCTCGGTCGGTTCGGGTATTTCAGCTGGAGGAGCAGATGCCCATCCTCGCGTTTTCAGTTCTGATTACGATGGGTACCTCCATCACTTCACAGCGAGAGGGGCTGTGTGGTGTCCAGTCTGACATGATAATGCAGCCTGAGAAGCTGCTTAAGGCCCTCATTGTTCCTAGCCCAGTTTTAACTGGTTCTATCCCTGTAATACGGTACGAGGGGCCGTGTTCTACCCAGTCGGTACCTGTCAGTAGGTTGAGCTGCAGGAGGTCCTCGCAGTACATAATCTGCATGATATGGGTCTCACTCACAATCCTCTGCTCCACCCTGGAGGACTTCACCTCCGTGGATTCTGCCCAGGTGAGCGTTTCCGCCGCCCGCTCTTCCCGGGTGATCGTTTCGCCAGCATCTGGATGCTGATTCTTAAGGGGGGGGGGCTATGTCACAGCGAGCAAGCATTTACATAGAGAAGGGCTCGCTCACCTAAGCTTGCAGCCAGAGCACTTCGGCAGTCTGACGGCGAGCCAAAATAGATTTTCATGAACAGCTTGAGAGGCAGAGATCGCGGTTGGACAGGAGACGGCCGAAAACAGCAAGCTAAGAAATTTAAACCTTTAGGCAGAGAGGACCCTGGCGTGTAATGTGGGGATGTCCAAGTTATAAAACCTTACGAATGTGGACGGCGAGGACCAGCCAACCGCCTCACAAATCAAACACTATATTTTTGGCTATTGCTACAAAGATACCCCAGCAACTTAAGACTGGTTTTGTAGTCCAGGGTCACATATCTATAGAAAGCTTGAAGTGTAAACTTTTGAATTCAGTAAGTCATGTTGTAACAGAATATTATTTGATAAAGTTATGAGTCTGAAACCCACACTTATCTTATTAGTCTTATTTGCCTTGAAAGTTGCTGTAACTTGGTAAAACCTAGTAAGTATAACAACTAAGTACAGCTTAATAAACCATATCTAAGTAAGGTGAACTATTTGATTTTACAGTGTACCCATCATGTTTCTGGAAGCCCATTTCCTTGGAATTGCACCGGAATCTTGTGAAGAAATTGTATTTAATTATCATAAAAGAACTTACATTGCATTGCACAGCCGTTGTAAAGTATGAATATTCATTTAAAGCAAAATTAGTTAGTACAATTACAGAAATCATAACTACAATAGTCATTAGCAAGCAGGAGCCTGTTTCCATAGTTACAGCCCTGGTAGAATGAATTGTTGTTCAATGAAGACTTCAACTAATATTGAATAAAGTTATGCATTGAGTATTTAAAGTTAACTGGCTACATTTTGATTGCTCATGAGAAAATCTTGAAACATTACTTACTTAGTACTCAGAATAGACAAAAGTTTCAGAAGAAAATAGGAAACCCTCATGGCAGTGAATGCTAATACCTCCTATGTCCTTCACCAGTGAACTCAACAAGTATTTTAAGAGCATTTGGACTCTAATTGTAGTTTCTAACAGTCATTGAAATATACAATACACTCTATTGACCAATCCGTCCAGCGTTTAGCACAATTAGTCTATTTAAACGGTTTGCGTGATAAGTGAACTAATACAAAACTCTAGTGTTTCTTTCTGTTATCAGAGCAGGGTAGCATATGATCTGAGCAAAGTTTGACTTTACAAAACACAAGACAACGATTCTTAATAATGAAACAATTTATCGAACTATTCTATTATACATGACTAACCAAGTCAGGCCCTCACAGAGCCCTGATCTCAACATCACAGAGTGTGTCTGGAATTATATAAAGAGACAGAAAGGTGTGATAAAGCCTACATATATATATATATTTTTTTTTTGTGATGTTGTCATCATATCATGCTGTTGTCTTGGTTATTTTCTGGAATTTCAACAACCTTGGTGAGTAAGCAATCCACCATGTTTATCTTCACGCTAGAGCATTGGTCTAAAGCTCAATCCCTGTAGGGCCACAAATCTGCACAGTCTAGCTTCAACCAGCTCCAAATCAAACTTCTTAGAAGTTTCTGTTCGACCTTGGATAGCTGGATCAGGTGTCAACCAGGAGATTGAGACCAATGCAGTAGAACATTAAAAAGAAGCATCCAAGTAAGAAATGGTTTCTTTATTAGAACTACATAAATTAATAATTCAGGGGCAGTGAGTTTTTTTCTGCTTTTATTTTAGTGTTCTTGTCATATTAATAGCACGGGCCGCAGTATACTGGAGTATACAGTATACTTTACAATAAGGTGTCATTTCAAGTCAAGTCACTTTTATTTATATAGCGCTTTTAACAATACAGGTTGTAGCAAAGCACTGAACATTATCAAGTAGGAAAATAGAGTGATGTAATGAATAATGAAGAGATTAAACTAGTCCTTGGATTTCGCTATTATTATGTTCTGGATGAAGTGACTGGTGGACATTGACACAAAGACTCAAAGTATCCTTACCTTTTATTTCACTTACCTGTCTGGAGATCCGCTGCACCATAGACTTGATACAAAATCATTACCAGTGTTTCTAACCAGCGGAGATATTCTGTTCAATATGTTTGATGTGATTCAACTGACCTTCGCCTTTACCG
>JAUYWG010000021.1:386825-405170 GCA_034779775.1 Enteromius afrohamiltoni | reverse complement strand
TATATATATATAAAATAATAGTTATTTATTAAAATGTTATATATATTTAGATTTAATTTACATTTTTTCTCATGATCATAATGGCAGAATATCTCATCTAAATAAATTTAAGAAATGACTGCTGTTTTGCAGTTACCTCTGAATGGCAACATTTGTAAGATTTAGTCAGACAAAACAGCTTTTAGGTTGCATTTTCTAATTTTGTGTCTCTTCAAGAAAATTAGCAATAGTGAATAATGATGAAAGCAATAGTCAAAATGAAACCAATATGACTTAGCACTTACTTTAAAGGAGAAAGTTTTGTAGTAACACCTTCACACATTGTTTCTTTAAAAAAAATAATTTTAAATATTTATCATCAGTCATGTAAGACAATGACACTAATAATACAAATGTATATGTAAACTAAATTAAATTAACGCGATTTGCTGCACAGAGTACATATTGCTTCGATCAAACATAGCTGATACAGACCAGTATCTTCCTAAATGTTAACTCACTACAAGCCTATGCATTTAGACTCCCAAAAATTAAGACTAAAAGCCTGACACTTGTAAACTATACAGCAAAAAAAGGGTGGTAAACACTGCACTAGCCATCTCTCTGTATCACTCATGCCAGGATCTGTTACTGTCCTTATGCTATTCCAGTAGAAAACAGTAACCTTTAAGGAATTTGTTTTTTGAGTACAAAATGAAACTTGATTATTAAAGAAAACCATATTTCAGCCTATTTGCAGGATACAGAATGAAAACAAATGCAATTTTAAAGAGCACTAGCATAGGAGAAAACACAGACCTCTTCCTGGCACTCTGTTGTGTTGCTCTGACTTTAAAGGCCAGTTCTAGCCAGCTCAGGTTTATTTACCCTTGTAAGCTTTTACAAGCCACTCCTGACCTTGCCTTCCTCTCTTATGGGACTAGCACTTCTTTTGATAAGGTGGTTGTTCACAGGATTGACTGAACTGACCTTCTTCCTTTCATGATGGAAAACACGAACAGATCTTTAGTTGATTTTTATAGAGCTTGTAGGTCTCTCGTTGCCCAGAATAAAAAACATAATAGGTACACTCTCACTAGCCAGGTTAAAATCTCCATGTTTACTCCATGAGTCAGCATTCTCAGAATGTTAATAGTTTGGACTGATGCCAGAGTCTTAATCACAGAGCACAATTGAATTATTTACATTCAATTAGCTATTCAATTTAAATTTTCTTTTGGAACCAGATTAATTAAGAGGGTTGAATACAAAACAAGTAGTAGTTAATATCCGTTATAGAATGACAAAAGAGGTATTTATGACCCCTGATTGAATGATTTATTGTTTTATGGTTCTTTAATGACTTAATGATGTACAATAAACCAGACACCTGGTTGCACATCTGGACTGTACACCCCACCCCACATCCTGTCATAAAAACTCACCTCTGGGGGAGTGGTATTTATTGCATCTGTTGTAAAAAAAAGAAAACATGACCAAGTCGTTACATTTTACAATGTTTATTATGTTTATAGTGCGTGTCATGTGTTTTGCTTGTGAACTGGGTGACCGCTCCGTGACAGCGACTGTGCGTTAAATCCGGCTGTATATGTATATAAAACAGAGCTAGCAATCTTAGGCTATTTGCATGAACGCTAAAAACAAAAATAACCCAGGTGCTCTCTCTCCCTCTCAATGCTACCGATCATCAAACACACGCAAACACTGTGTATTGTATCATGTAACGTTAGTCTCTCAAAAAAAAAGCTGCTATCGCGGGCTTTGAACGGTAAATTGCATTGCAAAGCCGGAATATTAATCCTGATAAAAAACGCGAACAGTGTTTTGTTAAAACTCAGACAAAGAAACGGATATACGTATCCCGAGCTCTCTAGCTCTCACTCCCAACACTAGCTCTCTCCCTCACAAACTATTTTCACCACTCGAGGCAGACAAAATAATAACTAAAAAACCTTATAAAGAAAGAGACCAAATATTTTGTACTTACCATTTTAGCAACTTATAAAAACGCCATCCAGGTCTTTGCTGCCTTAACAGTTCTTGACTCTGTAAGCGACGATACATCCGCTCTGGTCAGAAGCCTTATTCGAAATGGTGTCGCAGCTCGTTCACAGTCCCGCCTCCGTGGGGGCGTTGACGATTGAATGCTGCAATCTCATTCGTCATAGGCAATGATGCATGCTTCAAAGCAGGAGGGAAATGCCTCTGTGTTTTTCTGAGTAATGTCTCTCTTTGATGTTCAAAGAAACTGAGTCATGCTAGACAGATTTTGAAGCAGACATCCTGGTCAAGGCAGGGGCTTCCCTTCAAATAGAACACACATCCGCATCTCGTGAAAAAGGTCTGTTTTTGTTATACCTGTCGTAAAACAAGTGTCATCAAACTCGACCAACATCTCTGTGTCTATGTGTGTGCATGTCTGGGAGCGGAACCCTGCAGAGATGGACATTATTTAAACTAACGCAACAAACTTAGCGTCAGAACAGCAGAGCGAGACTCTAATTTGTTGGAGGACTTTCACCTGTTCATCGAATCAACGAGTCGTTTACAGATAGACGGAATCAACTCATATTCTGACTTCCACAACATCACAAAGGTAAGCAAGGAACTCATTCTAAAGTATTTTGCGATCCGCTGTTATTTTTGATTATTCTGTGTGCTTTTCTGATCTGGTAATACCAGACAGCGTGCTTTTTCTGATCTAATGGCTGCAAGGCTAATTTTCTTTTGCGTGATATGAGTTTTGAAGACGAGCGCATTCTGTTTAACATGTAAGATTGCTATGGTGATAAATATAATGTAATGTATCATCTGCAAATTTATTCTGCTTTTGTGAACTACTATTTGTGAAACACTTACTTTTATGAAAGCTAAAGAGAGCTTCGTTTTTGATTGTTTAAGATGACTTGTATGTTTCACTGCTCTCAGATGGAAACAAAGTCTATTTATTCATTGTTTTGTTACTGAGAACGCAATGAGAGCTCGCAGGCAGCGAGTCGAGAGCAGTGCTTTTCAGTGTTATTTTGGAGAGATGTCCGTCGGATAGTTTGTTTTTGACAGTTTAAGATGTATGCTTTGGGTCTCTATTCATTTCATTTCATTATACTCCGTGTCACGCTACTCGACACGTCTCAATGCTGAGAGTGTGCCGAGAACACACAGGCAGTGAGACGAATCCCGTGCCTTTCAGCACTGTTATCAACATATTTCAGTTATGTATAGTGTTCACGACCCGCGGCATGTGCGCTCTGAGGATATTTGGATTTCTATTTCTGACTGCTAAATATTCTGTGTTTATATCAGACACATTTCGGCATTATTGAACGGCCGCGTGAATCACTTAATTTTTTGTTGTGCGTACTGTTGATGCATTCAGTGCCTTCTGCTCATTTTAATCATTAGCGAGGCAATAATGAACAATTGTTTTTTTTTTTCTCGTATTAGCTTAGTGTTTTTAAGTGATTTTAATCTGATTATGTTACATGATTATCGTTCCCCTGACTATTTCAAGCAAGACGCTAGTTTAAAATAATACTAAATTGTCACGTTTACGCTGAACTGACGAAAGAGTTATATTTATTAAAACAACCCTAACACTTAGGCTCAGGAGTAAATCAGTTTAATAGACTATCTTTTTATTTTACACATTATTTTAATTTTTATTTTTCAGATTTTTATTTAATCATCCTCACAAAACCACCACGGACGGCGATCGTACTCTTTCGCAACAGGAGCTCATAGATCTCATACAGAGCTACTCGGACTCACATGTAGAAACTGCCGGGAGGCAGAGCGCTACGTTACAGCGAATATTACACAGATATCCTGAGGATGCTTATGTTATCGACCCAGCCGTAAATGGCATGTTCGATGGCGGCGATCTTTGCAACAGGAGCTCATAGATCTCATACAGCTCGCCTCGGACGAGTATGTAGAGACGCACGGTGAGCAGTGCGCCATGCTACAGCACATAATAGATAGCTATCCTGAAGATGCTCATGTTATCGACTCAACCGTAAATGCCATGTTCAATGACGTTGATCTACTACAGAGTCTTGTCGGTATGCAAAATGGAGGGGGACCCACTGATAATGCCGAGCAACCATCAACATCACATGATTTAGTCACTTTTAACATTGTACAGCCGACGACTAGTGATGGGGCATAAATTTTGATGCGCTGAGACGCAATGGGAGGGGTTCGTAAACAGATATAATGTGACACCGAGACCTCGGTTCAACAGTGTAGAACTACGCCATACTATGAACATGAGAGATATCAGATCCACAGATTTAGCATCATTCCACATGTCGATGCATAAAAAAATGGATGAAATAGTTTCACTCGAGAGTCATTAATTTAACAATGAACGTCGAAAGTAAGCAATCCCCTGTTAATGTTGTTCTAGCACTGGGCAATGATTACGACACAAACCTTCCTACTGACCAAATTGAGAAAATTTTGCAAAGCAACAAAGAATTGATGTCTGATGATAGGGTCGAATTCGAAGCCGACATTGTCATGAACAGGCTTGTTGGCGTGTCGCGAAGGCGTAAACTCACAGACTCACTGCCGTTACATCAGGTGATTAAAAGAAAAAAGATGTCGCTGTTTGCTCCCGTCAATATCTCGAATAATTTATGCTGTGCAATCTGTCTTGCTCACTTTCTCGAGCTGCAGCTACCTGAAAGCTAATTAGAAGGTCGGGCGGCGATCATACAGAGAGACGCTGGGTTTTCGATTCAGGACAAGATTGGACTTCATGATATAACAAAGTTTGAGAATCTGCTCGATATCAAAATATTTGTCTTTTACAGGACCTCAGGTGGATTTTTTGAAACGTATAAAAATTACGACGAGCCACATCCAAAGACCGTTTACCTTTATCTGATAGATGGACATTACTATATGATTCTGAATCTGACAGCATTCATCGGGGCTCCCTATGTATGTCAGTTCTTCTATAAAGGTCAAACAAATAAACGCACACACCATTGCAAGTATGTCTGCGATATCTGTTGAGACGTCGAATGTTCCGATCACCCAAAAAAGACTATTCACTGTGACTATTGTCAGAGCTATTGCAATTCACGCTACTGCTACGACAGGCATAAGGAAATTTAGCAGGGCAAAGAGAAGTCATCTTGCGACAGCATAAAATATTGCAAGCAATGCGGTAGTCGGTATACACTTAACAAACCAGGTGCCAAACACACATGCGGGCCTTCCTATTGCGGGGACTGTCACAAAGAGCTGCACGAGGGGGGTAGGCATTTATCCTATATATAGCCCCCCCTCAGGATCCTAGCGAGCATCTTTGAAACATGCTACGAGAACGGTCGGCACGTCGCTAATTTCGTCTGTGCTTACACTTACAGCGGTAAACAATTTGTGGCCTGTGGCACCGACTGCGTTGAGAAGTTAATCACGCGATTCAGGAAGCCTTGTTACAAGGGCTATTGTTCATCGCCCAATGCGCCTCCTGATTCGACTCTTTCCTGATTCTGGAGTATTTCTGCAAAGCAGGCATCACTCTCGACTTCATCATGCAAGGATGTTAATTGATCTTTATGCATGACGAGGTTTTCGACCAGCGTTACATGGCTCTGTCTAAGATGACGCTCTAGCATTGTCCATACAGGGAAAAGGCTACTTTCCCCTGAAGACGTCGTAGCTGAAGTTTTAAAGAACATGCCGTCAAGAAGCATGAAAAACAGTCGGTACATGTTAGACAAAATGTCTAAAGCCAAAGGACTTTGCGCTTGGAACCAGTCGGGCGAATTTGTGTTTAAGGGCAAAGCCGTAATGGGTTCGCACATGCTTGATTTGCTGAAAAACGTGACTGCTCCTCATCAGGTCAGAGATGATCGAAGACCCCTGGGATGGTCAGAGTTTCTATAAGCTTTCGGGGAATTAAACATTCCCTTTTCTACAGTGCCTAATCAACACGTTAGACAAGCGATTACCTCTTTGAAAAACAAACCTGGATCGACCCCGGAGGTGAGTTTTTATAACAGGATGTGGGGTGGGGTGTACAGTCCAGATGTGCAACCAGGTGTCCGGTTTATTTTACATCATTAAGTCATAAAAGTACCATAAAACAATAAATCATTCAATCAGGGGTCTTAAATACCTCTTTTGTCATTCTATAATGGATATTAACTACTAAAACAATACATATAATAACAATATATGTTTATATATAACAATAATATAAATGGCAGGTTCAGAAATAACTTTCCAATCATCCAACTCTAAATCTGGGAAGTCACAAATTAATTTGAAATCATAAACTTTAGCAAATATGCACAATTGTAATGACTTCATCACTTCATCTTGAAAAAAAAGAGTTAAGGTTAGGGTGATCCAAGCAACAAATACAAAACTTTGTAAAAGTTTTTGTCTTATGTGAGGCTAATTAAGGGATTAATAAATAAATGTATTAATCAACTTGAGAAATAACTTTACGTTTAATTTCTTTATTTAATTAGCTCTTTGGTTAGTTTGTGTAAATGAAATCAAAGATTCATTTAAATATGATTATCCTGAATTGGAAATATGAAATACACTCTATTGACTAATCCGTCCAGCGTTTAGCAATCTAGTGTATCTTAATCAAATTCTTTAACTCGTGATCAGCGAATTAAAACAAATGTTTAATGTTTCCTTCTGTTTAAGTGCAGGGTAGCTCAGGATCTAAGCAATTTTTGACTTTTCCAAAACACAACACAGGACAGACAATTCTTAATAATGAGAATACACTTAATTGTTGGAACTAATCTACTATACAAACACTACAACCTAGGATTACGTAAACACACACACACACATACATTGTCACTACTGTCTAAGGATGTAAAGTTATGAGCTTTGCTGAAGTCCAAAACACTTGTCGCTAGTTTCTAGAACCATAACCCATGAGAAACCAAACAGGAGAGATGTTGCTTATAGCCCTAAGTTTAACTGCATCATTCAGTGAGTAGAGGAACTGTTTGCCTGTGTAACCCTTCTTTCAGCTGATGCATTGTCTGCAGCGATTCTCTGCCCTTTGATTGGCGGTTTGGTTTCCTGATGTCAGTGAGGTCGATCGCTGATAGGTTCTCAGAGTTTGTTGCAAGATGTTGCTGAAACTTTGGCGGTTGAGATAAACTGCTGTTTGATGATGTCTGAAAGAGAGAGAGAGAGGGCGTGGAGCGGCTGAGTTTCTTTCTGGGTTTGCTCGTCCCTTCTCTCTTGATGGGTTGGATGGATTTGTCATACGAATACACAGATACACATTAAATTATAAAATACCGAATACATGAATGAAATACGTGACATACACATTGGCCTCTGATAGATGTAGAAACATTTAGGATTCCTTTCCAAATGTTGTACACTTTATCTCTGTCCCTTTGTTCGTAAGGCTGAGGTAAACGCGGGCTTTCCTTAGGAGTGCGTGCCAAAAATGTGTGTGTCCGAGCTCTGCGGGTGACCGAGGTCACGCACGTACAGAGTTTCGGGTGAGTTTCCCAGTCCATGAATAAAAGCCATGTTTATGTGAATTGTCCTTTGTCAGAAATTTACACCAGCAGATGGTTAAAGTTTACACTGAAACCAGATGGTTTCAATCCGGTGACTTTAGCGTTTGTGTGTTAATTGCGTTAGTGTCACGCAGAAGTTATTTGGAATCATTCACGAGTTCGGTACTTGGTCAGTGTGTCTGAGAACAACAGGGAACTCTTTGGAAGGTATAAATTTGCCAGGCGGTTTTCTCCCCCTTTCCAAAAGAGGGTGTTAGTTGAGACAAAGTGACACCAGTCACCAGTGTTGATTCTGGTCTCTACGTTGGGCAGTGAGGAAACTAATTAATGATTCTGCGTATTCTATGTGGTTGGTTCCCCACACTTACCAAGCAATTGGATATTTTATCACTCACAGGAATAGCTCAGCACACAGTGAAACTCATTGGCCAAAATCCATGTTTTTCATCAGATATGTTCTCATTCTGATTGTGTTACTGTAATGCCAAACCAAAGAATCCACATTACTCACCACTTGCCGGCCCTCCACCATTTTCCTCAGCCCGAAAGCAAAACAAAGCCCAGCTTTGCCATTTCCCAATTGCAAGGAAGTGCGAAAATGTCTGGCCAGATGACCGCCAGATGACGTAATGCGCAAGCCGCGTATTCATGACGCCAGCACGGCATTTCTTTACTTCTCCATGGTCACGTCAAATATTTTAATGCACTTAATTCTCCATATTCATGTTTTCTTTGACTTATTTAGCATCAGTTTCTGTTGACAGAAACAGAACAAATATTTTCTTCTTTTCTATGGCAGGTTGCAAACCAATTTCAAGGTGCATTCCGCTTCACTATTTTTCCCCTGATACCTATAACCTCCGCCGAGGTCCCTTTAGAACCTCCACAAAGGTTTCACTCCCAGCCTCCGCGAAGGCTTCCCCACTGCATCCCATTCCTCCAAGCCCAAATCCCGCCCATCCCCTCCTATGTATAACTCATGTCCATTTTTAACATGTTATTACTTCATGTTATCTCACAGTCAACACTTGTCTCTGCTTCTCCACAGGTTTAAAACCCAGTTTAAAAAAAAAAACAAAAAAAAACTACATTTACATTATTGGGGGCAGACGGTAAACGAGCCAAACGACGAACCCTCAACCTCGCTAGGGTTCCATCCCCTAGGGTTCGGAGTTCGCCGTTTTCCCGGCTTGCGCCCCAGACAGCTCGCAAAATTTGCTTTCAATCTCATTACAAGAAAGCGTAAACTCTTTAAATAATTAATGTACCTGTATGATCTCCAAAAAAAAAAAATAAATAAAAATAATAATAATACATTACAGAAATCATAATAAGTTTTAGCACTTCATATTTATAAAAAAATAATAAAATAATTACTTGGGATAACACTATAGATAACTGGAAACTTTACATAAGTAGCAGTTAAACACAATATTGATTAGTCTCATCTCACACCCACATCTCACAATTAATATGTCCCACCACATATTAATTGTGAGACAAAGCCTGACGATAAAAAAAATTCTCTGAAGATCTCAGCAGAGGAGAATAAAAAACAACTCAAACAGCATCACCAGCTTCACTTATTAATACCCAGTCTGACTTTATTTCTGCAAGAGGTCTACAGAAGTACTTAACTTTAAGCTTATGTCTAATTTTTGTTTTTTATCTGAACTCACCATACTAGTGATTGGTGTTTCCATTATCTGAGCTCTTAACTCTTACTACAGTTAGGGTTTCATCAGTGGCTGCTATAATGATGTGTTTATCAAACAAATTCAAGTGAAGACAAAATGAGATCAGGTGATGACAGATCGTTGTTGTTTGTTTTCTTATCATAATCAAATTATTATAGCATATTATAGTCATAGTATTATATAGTATTATAGTCTTATTCCTTAGTGATGTTTTACTCTATCAACTGTGTTTTGCCCAAAATACATTTCAATTACTGTTAAACCATCAACAGCAAACTAGCATGTACTGCAAATGTGTCACAGCAACCAAAGATGACGAGTGATTAATAAATAAGAGCCCAGCTAATGAAAACACTAGTCACCATTATGGTGACTTCAACTAAAAAAAATAATCCCTGTTATTTCTCAATAAGATCCTCTGTAAATGTCTGAAAGAAAAAAAAGTCTGGTTAGTAATAAGTGAAGCTGGTGATGATGTTTGTGGAATTGATTTTGTCAGCCATATCTGGACCAACAAAATGTTGCTATCTGGGTACAGTGAGGGTACGTTTTCAAGTTTTGACATGCATGACATATTAACTTGTGGCAACATGATAATATAACATGGTCACAAGATATTAATTTGTATGAACATATTATGTCGTGGCCACAAGATCGTTTAGGTTGTCAAGGTAGCGACATCTTTATGGTGAGGGAACAACATCCATTTGTCATGGCCACGACTTCGACTGATGAGGGAATGTCATATTTTTCTTGTGGCCATGAGTTTATTGCATAAACAAACCTGTGCCTTTTACCTCCAGTCATATTTCTTGAATATATGTAGTCTCTTCTGTCAGTCTGAAATCATAGAGCATATTACTTTTGACCCAGTAACATTTCTTCTTTTCAAGCAAAAGTCATTTTCTTTTCTTATGAGACTTTACCAGACCTTACCAGACCCACACCAAGCAGACATCTGCCAGCTCTGATCCTGAAAGAGAACGGAACACCAAAGCTCCACCCCTGGCTCAGGGAGAGAGTGTTTTGGCTGTATTACTATGTGTATAGTTCTGCTCCTCATCTGTCCTTTAGATTTATGAAGTGCAAGGGCTGTGGTGTTTGCTCTCGGCAGACTCCCAGATGTGTGTTTAAACTAGATCATACCAGAGAAGCAGATAACACTATAATACAAATGCATGTGGATGTAAAAACAAAGAAAAGGAGTCAAAGTCTCCTCTCCTTGAAATATGGGCAGAGCTAAATATGATGCAAGGTGTAATACAATGTTAAAAATCTAAGCCTTAGTATTATGCATAAGAATGGTTTGTGGACTGGAATGCCAATGTTCTAATGGGTAAAGGTAGGATAAAAAAATTTAATGCTAAAACGTAAAGATAAAAAAAAAATAAAAATACAATCATATCAATGACAGTAGGTAAGTAAAGCAAAGTGGAATGTTGGCCCAATTCCATTGATGCATTAAAGGGCAGAACCAGAACTGATGCAAGGGCTGTGCAAAGTCATAGTAATATTTTAATAATAATTTTATTTTATTAGAATTTTTTTTATTTTAAAATATCCACATATTCGTTAATCACTTACCTAATGTGCTAATTCGGCGCATTCATGTTTTTTTTGTCTCAAATTCAATTATTAATTATATGAATCACATAAATTACATGTTTTACACTGGTAAAATGGTATAGTACATATAGTGGTATAGTAGTAATTGAAGAGTTCACAAAACATTGATGGACCATTACCTAAACCAGCATGGACTTAAAACCAAGTGAACACATCACCTGTACAGCTTTAGCAGGCAACATTATTGGTTAAGGAGCCTTCCCTGTTACTTCAGATATTTTTAAAATAGACTGCCCACTGGGTGCAGCCAGTGCTTCCTGGCACACCCTTAGCACAGGACTGGGTAAAATGCTCCCTAGACAGCAGGTATGACCCAATTTTGTACTAACACTTTGTTCTTCATTCATCTCTTTGCAATCTAAAGCCTGGGAGCATTTACCTGTGAATCAATGAGAAATTAATCAGAGCTGACATACAGGAACTGTGCAGCCTGTACAAAATGTGCTTTCAAACCTTTAGACTTAGCCATGTGCACTAGAATAGTGTTAAACAAGGTCAGAAAAGATGTCAGAAGTTGATCAAATCAAGACTACATTAGAAGTAGTTCCCTGCAGATGTTCTTTTCTAATTTGAAGAAAGACTAGAGCTACTTCCCACCTGATATCACGGCTATTTGTACATATTTTACAAGGTGGCTAATTCGTAGAACGTCCTCCATATGAATTCATAAGTTTTATGTTAAATCGTACGTATTGTATGTATGTATTGTTTGCTGTACAACAGAACTATTTTCCTTTCTTACTGTTTTTTCATTGTGATGGATGACAATTTGCCTCCTTATTGATATTTCTTTAAAACAGGAAGTCATAGCTGGATGATTTTATGTTCCTAGACACCTTGGTGTTCAAAAAGAAATTAAATATGAATGAATAGGAATATTGATCTTCGGAGATAATTTGATAATGGAAACGTGTATTAGAGATTACATATTTCCATAATGTGAATTAGTTCACATTAAAAGATCATAAAAATAAAGTGAATTGACTTGTGGCCAAAAAGGGTAAGCTATACGTAGAATTTGTGTTTTGCATTTTACCCATTCAATTCCTAGGCTATTGTTTTCCTTGAATTTGCTTCTCAGTTCCATACAGTTTTAAGTTTTTCTTGGTTCATTCCCTGTTTTAAATGAAACCTTTGTCCCGCTAGTTCAGAATAGCATAGCTGGGTTTAAATTAATCTAGTTTATTTTAATTCAAGACGCCATAGTCAAGGAGTTAGTAATTTTAAATTAATCTTTCAGAAAGACATTTTTATACAAAGACTAACTATTCTAGATTAGGCCTACTCCTGTCTTAATTCAAATCATTTGTTTGATTTGTTTGTTAGACAAGATGAATGATTCTGCGTTATGAATTGTCAGATTACCTGTCAATCAAGCTCTTTGTGCGTGCTCTCCTTCGGAGTGTGCATGCAAGAATGTAGAAGAAGAACCCGGTTATTCACGTGCAGAATTTCCCAGCCCATGAATTAAAGCTATTGTTTACGTAAATGAGTCCCTGTCCTGAGTCTGCGCTGCTGGATGTCAAAGTTTACACCGTCGAAAAGCCAGATGGTTCCAATCCGGTGACTTTAGCGTCTGTATGTTAATTGCGTTAGTGTCACGAAGAGTCACTGGAGTCCATCATTCCTGAGTTTGATGTTTGGTCAGTGTGTCTGAGACCAACAGATAACTCTTTTTTAAGCTGTAAACATGCCAGGGGGTATTCTTCCCCCTTTCCAAAAGAGGGTGTTAGTCAAGACAACGTGGCGCCAGTCACTAGCATTGATTCTGGTCTCTACGTTGGGCAGTGAGGAAATGTAATTAATGATTCTGCGTATTCTATATGATTGGTTCCCCACACAGTTTTCACTCTGTCTCTGTAAATGTATGAAGAGAGTCACAGTAAACAACATTAAAGAAAACTTACAAAGACTCAAGCCATTACTTGCAGAGGAAGAGATTAGCTAGCTGTATAGCTTCAGTTCCCACACTGTAATGAGGACAGCACAGTGAAAAGACAGAGGAAAGCTGGTGTTACATCGTGGTAAAATGGATGGAAGACAAAGTGACAAGGCTTCAATGGTTAGCGGGAGAAGCTCCTGATCATCCATGTCTTCTGCCAGCGCAGCAATATGTGTACACGCCAAAGCTGAGGCAGCCAAAACACGCCTTGCATATGCCGAACAAGAAGCTACAGTCAAAATAGAAAAAGTAAAAAGAGATGCTGAGTTAGAAGCGCTCGTTATGTGCAGCGAAGCAGCAGCAGTGGAAGCTGGCAGCCGTCTGTGAAGCAGCAGGTGCCATGAGAAGTGGTTTGCTATTAGATGAAGCAGGTCCATCAGAGGATACAACACTGATACAACACTACCACATGATGGCGGGGAGGGAGAAGATCACAGCAACGGCGAAGCAGTTGTTAACTCGAGCTGCACAGAGGTTTGTGGCATGGGACAAGCTGGCAGGTCATGTTCCAAGATTTGCTTAGTCAAAGTGTACCCCGATGGCCAACAAAGCAAAGCTATTAAAGCCTACGCCATATTGGACGACCAAAGCAATAGGTCGCTAGTAAAGTCTGCATTCTTTGAACTCTTCAAAATAGAAAGCAAGCCCTACTCTTACTACCTGAAAATGTGTTCAGGCTCAGTGGAATTATCTGGACGAAGAGCCAAAGGGTTCGTGGTTGAGTCTCACGAAGAAGGAGTTGCTGTTTCACTTCCACCACCCATAATAATCGGTTGGAAATCCCAACACCAAATGCAGCTCATCACCTTCCCCATCTTCTTAAGATAAGCATATTCCAAAGGTGTATCCTACTGCTGAGATACTCATGTTGCTTGGTAGAGATATAATACGAGTGCATAAATTGATGGAGCAAGTTAACGGACCTCACAATGACCCCTTTGCGCAACGGCTAGACCTGGCATGGGTTCTAGTTGGAGAAGTCTGCTTAGGTAGCACACACAAGCCAATGGTTACATTCAAAACAACAGTGTTCAAAAATGGTCAACCTTCATTCTTCCAAACTTTCTTCGCATTAAAGACAGGATAGATCCTGACACGGGGCAAAGAAGGAAAAATTTTAAAATTGCATAAACACTGGAAAACATTCCAAACATGCATTCAACCATGTCTCTTGTTCGGATATGAGCACTGTTTGATTTTTGTTGCTCCACTGTTGTGGGATTTATGTATGGAGTTATAAATAAAAAGTTACTCTGACCATATCCACTGTTACCAAGTAGAAGTCCACTATTCTGTCCTCTCTGAAACTGAGCACACAATGAGGAGTTATGAAAAATCCTTGAATCATGAGTTGAACCTTTCCAACGTGTTACAATGTTTTGATGTGCATACACCCTGAACATTGATTGAAAATCAGTTCTTATGGTTTCTTGTACTCCTCAGCATCAGGACTTAATGGACACGTTCTTGATGGGAACATGACATCCATCTATACAGCCAGTTACACCTGTGAAGTGCCCATATTCGTAAAATTGCACTTTGTCAGCATCATCAGGAAACTGTATGTAAACACTCCTCAGTTCACAACTGGCTGTGACATTGTGAACTATTCTACACACAGTTGGGACACTGGCACCACATAAATCACCAGTTTCACAGTGAATGGTTCCACATGCGAAAAACCTTAGTGTGAGCAGAACTTGGAGGGAACTGGGTAAAGGCCTTCCTCTCAGAGACAGACAGAAAAGTGTAGGTTCTAGTAAAGATATTAGCTCCAATGCATGTCCTTTGTACATGCGAAAGCAGTCTTGAAAAGCTGTGTCATCAAAGTAATTTAATGGATCACTCCTATTCAAAAGTACTCTTGCAGGCCTCTGTTGTGCACGTTGGTTTTCATTTTGATATTCCAAATATTCCATGCTCCCTCACAAACAGTGCTAAACAGGAGTTAAACCTGCCTCCTTGAAGGATTCATTTAAGCTTCAATTTAGTCATAGACTAGCTATAATCCTCCCTCTTGCAATCAGCTTTTTTAATAGGCAGAATAGGCTAAATTTGTGAATGTTTAATTTATATCTGTGAGTTAACTTTGAGTTAAGACAGCTCAAGTGGGCAGTTTATTCTGGGGCTAGGCTTAAGCCCTGTCTGTGAAACTGGGCCTTAATGACTGAACCCTTATCTGCAAATATGGCAGTATTGTAATTTTTATTCATTAGAAATAGATTGGCAGTTATCCTAAAACATCAGAAGGAAAAATCTTAAACTGATTTCAAGTCAGCAAAAAGTCTGCTTAAATTTCAACATGAGTGTTTAGTTTTTTGTCCAAAGGTATATTATGCTACAATACATACACTACAGCTTACTGTAGTAAAAACTAAAGTATACTAGAGTAGCCTGTTTATTACAGTTTATCAGTTCACTATAATTAATGCTCCAGTATGCTGAGCATTCATTAGCAATGTGCTGTAAATACTATAATACATACAATAAAATGCACTATAGTATGGTTCAAAAAACATTATAGTATTTGCTATAAATTACTAAAGTATTGTTCCATGTTGGTTTTGATCATAATGTGTCGATGCATTCCATAAATGTTCAGTTACCTAGATACAATAAATACATGGTAGCCTTGTAAACTTTGAAAGACCATTCCCACTGAGGAGTGTGGCCTCACTGCTGAGAATGTGGTCTGGAGATGATTGGGTCTATTAAAAGTGTGCTTATCCCTGCCGAGGCTGTGTGATTGATCTCAGCTGACACGTCCTTTTACCCACTGTCACATTAATAACTTGGTGTCTCTCATGAGAATGACAGACTGCTCAGCCCTGGTGAACACGCTGCAGGATGCTCAAGGTTAGAGAGCTCACTCATCACAAATCAAGAACCCAAGTGTCACTAAACACAGCTGAGCATGCATTTTTCCTTCCTCATTCAACAGAAACACTATGGTGGCTGATCTTTTGCACACCCACACTTGCATATTTTACCCATGTTGTTGGCTAAACTGCATCAAATAAGGTTGTGTTCTGACTCCTGTTTCCGTTAATGTACAGTATTCTGCTGAATGGTGTGCTGTAGGACATCTTGATTTTATATATGTATTTACAGGCCTTGTCTTTGAGGTCTGTTTTAGACCACATGCAATGGTAGCACGAATATGGTTCATATTTATTTTGCATCCATTTAACAACAAAGCATTCACACTGCTTGTTTAAGTGTGGTTTTACACAGCAATAGCGTATTACACGGATAACATACTGAAAATGTGCTGTACACTGATCTATCAGCATGTATGTAGTCAACTACTCATCCGTTATTTGGAAAAAATTTGAAGTTTCCCTTTTGCTGCCATCAGCCGTTTTTCAATGCAGGTAATCAACACATAATACTCTGTAGAGTTTACTCAAAGTCTTGAGCAATCTCCTGATCGCTTTCAATAGGTCTCCTCCAGACCACACAGGTAATTATACAGAGAGTTTCTTACTGGTCTTAACATTTCTGGGTTCTTTGGTAATTGGTGCAGGTGAGTGTGGGTTAAAACAGCAAACAGGATACCTTGGCAGAATATCCAACTGGAGTCCGTTGGCCAGGAACTGATTGTTGATCAACAGAGGCATAGCGGTAGTGATGTTACCTTGAGCTCAACCCACAAGCGGATTGCAAACACGTCAAATCAGGTGAATTATAGTTTCACTTAATAAAAATATATATAAAAACACTACATAAATAAGTAATAATTCCAGTAGTCTAAATCTTGTAGTAGATCCCTGTATCCTTTAAATATACCACAACAGCATCCTGTGCATTTTAACCCCCTTTCCTATTGTTCCCAGAATACCCCCAAGGTTCCATTTTCTACTTATCCGATTATTCTTTTGTTTCAATCTAATCCTTTCTTCTCTATACTTCCCACAATGTAGCAGTATGTTGTACATCTTCTGTAATTTTACATTCCATACATTCATTCAATTTATTTTTACCTAACATAAATGATGTTTTATTTAACCCAGTGTGGTCAAATCTCAGCCTAGTTAAAACTGACTCCTCCCTTCTATGTCTTCCATTTACACCCTGTGCATTGATAGATTTCTGTATACTATAATATTTCCTCCCGCTCTTATTTGTGTCCCATCTCTTTTGCCATTTCACCATCATTTCTTTTTTTTTCTTTTTTTTTAAATTATTAACGTAACACCTTTACCAAAAGGAATATTTATAGTATTGCGCATTCTGGTTGATTTTTTTGCTAGTTTGTCTGCTTTTTCACATCTATCTGAAGTCTTTGCAATCTAAATAGGTTTTGATGGATTTCTAGCATTAAATCTTCTCTGCTATACTTCATATTTTGAATACTGTATAAAGCTGCTATAGAGTTAACACAAAATATCACTGGTTTTACTTCCTCCACCCACTGTAACCCTATAATAATTTCCATCATCTCTGCCATATAAACTGACAACTGATCAGGTATTCTTTTCCCAATACTTACATTCAGTGTTGGTACAGCCCACAAGCTTCTTCTTTATTGTTTTAATGGTGGTTGGCATCCAACGTTAAGGTGGAAAACCGACACCTGTACTGGAGGGCGGGGAGCTCATGAGCTTATTTTGGTTTTATGGCGGGTTGCAAACCAACTTCAAAGTGCATACCGCCACCTACTGTGATGGAGTGTGACGAGAATAAACGAATCCCTCCTAAATCCTATTATGTAACCCACTATTCTTAATAAATCTCATGACTGCCTTTATTTGTTCTCCAGAATTTAGACCGTCATATAAAAAACCTGAATCCCAGAATATCTGCCATTTTCTATTACATGCCTTTAAAATTATTTTTTTCCTTCTGATCTACTGAGTAAAAGGTTTATATTTGGTTCTTCCATTTTTAATGATTCTTTGTTTTCTAGTTGATCTGCTTCCTCATTACCTTGAATTCTCACGTGTGCTGGTACGATCCCACGAGCTTCTGAACTGCATGTGGCAAAGTCCACTAAAGGAACGTGCTGTAAATCCCACAGCTCGGATTCAGCACGAACTAACATGGCGGCGCCTATCACCTGGTATAGATCAACTAACAAGGTCATTATAAAAGTGTTTAAATTACTTGCACAGATTTCAAATTTGGAATATAAAATATGTCATAATATAGACGGTATGTTCATAAATATTAATAATAAAAAAGGGAAAAACTAAATGAAAACAATCCATGTGTCCCACAGCGCTATTATGACAAGTATGACGCATCGCCATGGAAACAATAAGGCTAAACATTCCAAAATAACGGTCGCTTAAAAAAACTCACTCTGGAGGCTCAGATAGAATATTTTAAACTCACGTGTGAAAGGGTTAAATAAAATACACTTGAACTCGCATGCCTCACGCTCTCATTGTAAGTTATATGGGAAACTTTATTAATAATTTCTAAATTTATAATCCTACAATCCAGAACACTTAAGAAGAGATGATGCCAACCCCACGGAGGACTTCAGATGATGCCAACCCTGAAACAACACACAGCACTACCGAACTCTGCTACTAATTTATAATGTTCCTTG
>JAUYWG010000021.1:367311-380659 GCA_034779775.1 Enteromius afrohamiltoni | reverse complement strand
AGATGGTTCTACACCTTCATTTGAGTCCAGCTGTGTTTGATTATACTGATTGGACTTGATTAGGAAAGCCACACACTGTCTATATTTTATAATATATATATACACACACACACACACACACACACACACACACTATATATATATACACCTTAAAGTTCACAATGCATGTCAGAGCAAATGAGAATCATGAGGTCGAAGGAACTGCCTGAAGAGCTCAGAGACAGAATTGTGGCAAGGCACAGATCTGGCCAAGGTTCCAAAAAAATTCTGCTGCACTTAAGGTTCCTAAGAGCACAGTGGCCTCCAAACCTCTCTTAAATGGAAGAAGACGACCAAAACCCTTCCTAGAGCTGGCCGTCCGGACAAACAGAGCTATCGGGGGAGAAGAGCCTTGGTGAAAAAACACCTGAAGCACTCCAAGATGATGAGAAATAAGGTTTTCTGGTATGATGAGACCAAGATAGAACTTTTTGGCCTTAATTTTAAGTGGTACGTGTGGAGAAAACCAGACACTGCTCATCACCTGTACAATACCTAAAAATGGTAAAAAGTCACCAACGTTTACCCTCAAACCTGACAGAACTGGATCTGCAAGGAGAAATGGCAGATGATCCCCAAATCCAGGTGTGGAAAAACATGTTGCATCTTTCCCAAAAAGACTCAATGGCTGTATTCGATAAAAAGGGTGCTTCTACTAAATACTGAGCAAAGGGTCTGAATACTTAGGACCACGTGATATTTCAGTTTTTCTTTTTTAATAAATCTGCAAGAATGTCAACAAATCTTTGTTTTTCTGTCAATATGGGGTGCTGTGTGTACATTAATGGAGGGAAAAATAATATTTAATTGCTAAATAATTTTAGCAAATGGCTTCAATATAACACATTTTGAATACTTCCGTACCCATAGTGTAGATGTAGATATTTAAGATATGGTCACAATGTACTAAAGAGATTCTGTCTACTCTAACTCTTCCTCAAACACAAAACCCCCCTCACCTCTGAATTATAAATACCACCTGCCTCCACCTAAACAATGTACATAGTGCAAGGCAGACCATTTGGATGAGTCAGTGTAGTTTCCCTTCATTTCACAGCACTGATCACAGATGTTATTTCACTATACGTAAAGCACTAGAGAGGAATCTTAAACAAAACTTCACAATGCACCAAAACAAATGACATGCTCTCCAACTAGACATCAAGATCAAGATCATGTATCCCTGTAAATTAATTACGACTTAGAGTAACTTTAAGGACTCTAACGGGACATTTCTAAGCTATGCAGGACACACCGATGTCAAACTCACCTTTAAAGTGCTGTTTAAAGCTCGAATCAGGTGCAGCTTTTCATTAATGCTTTCATTTTTGCAGCGTCTGATGAAAGACGACCTGAAGTCACGTTTTGTGGTTGGCTGCAGGGCTCCTGTCGGGGACAGACTAACTTGCTTGAGGTGAAGATACAGCATCTCCATCTCATCAGATGGGGGGCCTGCTCGAACAAGAACACAAGACTGTGGTTACAAACCAATTCATATCATTGCTACTGTCAAGGTCCAAGGATTTTTTTTTTTTTTTTCGTACAAAAAGTATTTTTGTCGCTTTATAACAATTCAGATTCACACTTTTCTGAACGTTGACAGTGTTCATTACTTGTCAGTCAATGGGACAACTCCTGGGTTTCATCCAAAATATCTTAAATTATGTTCAGAAGACAAACAAAGCTTTTACTGGTTTGAAACGACATGGGGGTAAGTGATTGACGACACAATTTTCATTTTGGGGTGGAGTAACCATTTAAATGGGTGCAGAATGAAAAGAGCATGAGTAATATGATGACAGTTGAACTATCCTTTTTAAACAGAACCAAAAATGGCTTTTCTGCAGAAAAAAGATCTCATTCCAGCACTCACTTACAGTCATTTCCTTTAAATTCCTGTATTTTGTGGATGGGGTCTTCCTCTGAGCTGATCTCTTGCCACGACTCACTGTCTGCACTCGGAGTCTCTGTGTGCTCACACAGCGAAGAAACCAGCGGGAATGAGTCCTGACATGGAGAGGAAGAGGAGCGTGGAGGCGGGAAACAGCCCTGAAACATTCACACATCAGTACATTAAGAAATATTGCAGTGTATTAAAATTTAATTTTAATTTAAGACAGGTTTGTTTATTCGAAAATGAAACGGTTTTATAGAGATACCAATTAAAGTTTTCTCAGATTTCCTCAGATTTTGTAAAGGTTTTGAATCTCAAAGTGCACCGAGTATGAAGTTATTGCCTCTCAAAAGAAAAAGCTAACTCTGAATCATTGAAACGCGTCAATTTTAAAACGAATCCCAAGCCGTTCCGTGTTGATGTCAGCATAAAACATTAGCATATTGCCTGGCCACTAGTTGGTCTTTTCAGGTGAATTAAATCATTCTTAGCCACTACGTGCCACTTGTGCTCTGAACGTTGCTTTATCAGACTTGTTACAAGTATGATGTAATTAAAATGAGGCCAATCAAACCAATTACCAAAGATTAGCGTCACAAATACTGTACATGTACAAATAAATGCATTGTAAGACACGAAAGTGTTTAAATTTGCTGTATTTTTGCAGCTGGTTTGCCAGTAACTTACTGTAGATTAGATTTTATCAAATGTATTTTATTTAATTTGTCCTGTAAATGCAAAGATTGTTAACGTTTATTTCACTAGTTCTCACTTCCTCTGCGATCAGTAAATAAATGCTTATTTGGCGGACTGTCCGGGGGACAGACAGGTAGCCCAGCGAACCCCGAGCCCTAGGAGGGGTGACTGATCCTCGGGGCCCAGCCTGGCCCCCGAGTGCCACCCGGGAGAAAGTGATGGTTGGTGGAAGCTGCGAGACGGCAATGAGTTGCTTACCGGGCGATTTTATATAGTATCTGAAACGGTTACGGTAGCGGTAATGAAAAAAAAAAAAAAAAAAACCCGGAGGAGAAGTCTAGTATGTTTGGCCCTCTCCTTCGGCCTGGCCCGGCTCTGGTGGCGGTAATGGGGAGGCGGTGGAAGTCAAAAAATGCAGATACTGGAGAGAGGAAGCGAGCGGTATTTAAAGTGGAGGAGAGGAGTTCTGATAGGGTAATTAGTAATGAGGAAATTGGCGGCAGCTGCGATCGTTTGTACGCGTTCCTGAAATTTGTTATGAAACATCATTTATCTTTGAACAAACCGTTGCCAGTAAATAACACAAATTTAAATCTACAGTAAGCTACTGGAAAACAGCTGCAATTGTAAAAAACTGTAATTTCTACATAATTTTTTTTACAGTGTACATTTATTTAAACAAGAAATACAGTAAAAAAAATATATATATATAAAATAATAATAATATATATTTAGAAACCATACTCCTAGGCTTTTGTGCAGCAAATGAGCTTTTCTTATAATCATCACTGCTAAATGCAGTTGTGCTCCTTAATATTTTTATGGAAAACATGATATGTTTTAACCTCCACCCTTTTAAACCAAGCAGCCAAATGGTTGCGTGACCCATTTCACCAGGAATTAATACAAAAATGTAAACCCCAACGAATAGAAGCGTTATGGGTCTTTTTAAATTAGCATACAGAGTGTGGTTACTCACGTGCAGAGCGCCGGGAGTCAACTGATCCATGAAATCTGCACACATCTCAGCTGTATCTGCTTCATCCTCATCGTCACTCTCCTCACTGTAGCACTCTATACTCACACAATCATAGTCTCTATAATGCAGCTACAGTATTGTGTCAGCTGTGGCACATCAACTGAAACAGACACTCCGTATTAACCCGGGTTTCTGGGAGTGTGTGTGGTGTTAATCTTTACCTCCATCAGTCGAGTCTGTGGGTTCAGGTTCATTTGAAGCCTGGGTGAGTTTAGCCAGCCATCTAAGTTTAAAAAGAACATTAATTACAGTTAATCTACTCATCACACATGTGGAATGGATGTAATGGATCATTATGTGTGTCCTCTGCCCACACAGTTTAATACCAGCACACCCACATCTTTCTCTCAATGTATTGTTTTCCACTCATAGGCTTATTTCAGTGTGTTTCAATAAACCTTTACAGGAATGATTTACAAAAAAACAAAAGAGAGAAAGAGATTTCGGTCTGTTGTTCCAAAACCATTTGGCTTTTTATTTCCATGGAACAAAAAGGAGATATTTTGAGAATCTTTTCCATACAAAAAAAAACAAACCTTTGTAGTTAACGCGTGTCAAGCGCCACTACATTATTGTAAAAACTGTTCCACATGAATTGTGATATACAATAGTCAACAATCGAAGTGGATTAAAAAGTTTCTGGTCTTAGGACAACTTGTATTTACTTTGACTACTGCACTCAGACATTCTACAAGAGGTTTGCTAGGAAGAGCCCAACTAAAAAAATTTAAGCCGTTCACTACAAATGAGTATATCACACACACAATAGCCAACTCTGTAAACTGTCATGTTTAATATAGACATTGTTGGGCTAATTTTAACTGAAGTGTTAATGAGATAAGAAATGTACTATACTGCTATATACATGTGCACACACATCTACAAATTATAATTAAATAAATAAATAAATAAAAAGCACTTCATCTGGCATCCACAGAGCAGGTCTTGTTTATATATCTGGCCAAAACAGCAGAGTTTGGGCCCTGTTGCCAACTGTTTTTTGTTAAAGGCTCCCATATATTTGTTTCACACATATGATCATGGACCACAAAACCAGACATAAGAGTCTTTTTTTATATTAATAATAAATAAGAAACAAATAAGCTTTCCATTGATGTATGATTTGTTAGGATCAGACGTTATTGAAAAAAAAAACGTCTTCAACATGATTGTTACTTAATATCCTAATGATTTTTGGCATAAGAAAAACTGTTTGTTTAAGTTCGATTTTTTTAAATATGTTCATTTAAAATAGTTGCAATAGAGCCCGGTATGTTTTGGACACTTTCTACTAGCAAAGCTTATTTTACTCCAAACTGGAGGTCTGCGTTTCATCAAACATGCAGCTGCAGACCGCATCAGTCACAGTGAGGTGTCAAAGCAGCCTGCCACACTGCAATGCAAACATGTCACATTGGGCCAGTAACCAGACCCACAAGCTTTACATATGCGTAAGTGCTACATGACTAAAAATGGTAGTTTTTTTCTCTCATAAGTGTAGCATCAGCAAGCACTTTATCTTTGACCACATTAACATACATAAAAAAGTGTGTCTTTTCGCACTCACTTGTTCATGTCTTTCATGTTCTCAGCTGCAAAGTAGAGTGTCAGCAGGTGGAGATGGCTTGCTTTCATTGCACTGGAAAATAAGAATAAAATGAATGCAAAAAACAAACACAACCCCAGCAGTTCTCAGAGACAGTATCTTTGTGGATGTGTGGTTAGGTGATGTAGTGGAAGCATTACACAAAACCGAAAACATGTTTGACACCAGGTTTGTCTCCTGTCTTATCTAGATTCCAAATCTATCTAACTAAGTTACTGTATGTTATTTTTTTTTATTTTTTTATTTTTTATGAAGGAAGTCTGTGAGAAACACAGTAGCTCCGACCACACATTTAGAGCAGGCAGTTTCCTGTGTTCTGAGCGCGCTTTAAGAGGGGTATAGATGACACACTTCCAGTGCAAAAAAAAAAAAAAAAAAATCTGATTTACACCCTGACAACTCATACTAGATCTACAGATGCATCGGTTAAAACAAATCCATAGTCATTAAAAATATGCAAGTAAAATATTACATAAGCAGATTTGCAAAGCATTGTGTTAAAGGTTCTGTGCATCATTTTAAAACGCAATACGTTTGCAGATATTTAGGAAGCATGTTAAGGTCACATATTTGTTTCTCTGAAAAAACTTGAAATGTGTCTTCGGTGTCGCAATGTCTTTTTTTTTTGTGCGATTCAGCCCACTACCAGTTAACCAATATTATTTTGACACCCCGGGTTGCCATGTTGGTGCAAAATAAAGTCATGGAAACCAGTAAACAGAGTCAAAGATGGTAGAAATTAACTCATGAAGGCTTGTCACCCTCCAATGTCAATTGTTCCTGTTGCAGATCCTCAATCTAGCAACCCACATAAGTACTGAATTTGAGAAAGCAGAAGGCAGGACGAAAAACTCCAAGATTTAGAATTTGCACATTTCAAGTGCTAGCTGTCAATATTACACACTGCACCTATAAATGTGTAACTATTATGGTGTTGTATCTAGGACAGCTCTAGTTGGTTTCTGAGGCATGGTTTAGAGAGACCATTATGAGTGTGTTATGGGTGGTTGGTAAGATGTTGCTAGGATGTCTTGGGGTGTATTAATGACATTCTGTGTTAATCCCAGAGAGTTTGTAATGAATTTGTGTGGGTGTTGAATATGGCTGTTGCATGTTACCAAGTATGAGCAACAGTTATAGCCAAGCTAGCCTTAACATCCAGCAATTGTAGAAAAAATAGAAAACATTAGGCCACACACTGAAAATAGACGGTTTCTTTTTTCAACCACAAGCAGTCAAATGGGCCTAAATAAGGAAGATAAACTCACAACTTCTTCTTGCATTCGGTAGCCTGTTCTATGGTGAAGTCTCTCAGGCTGATGTAGCCTTCGGCTTTCTCCGCCTAACCAAAAGAATCAGAAAAAATGTCTCTGGAAATGAACAACCATTTAAATTTGAGCATATTTTTGAACACTGTGGTGAATTGGTTTTTAGCAGTGTTCATTGCCATGGTACACAACTTGCAGTACAAAACTTACCAGGGCTGGGATACCCAAAAGCACTTTAAAGTATGGTCTCCACTTAAAGGGATAGTTCACCCAAAAAGTGGAAATTTTGTCCTCTCACCCTGAAGTTCCACAATACGAGTTTCTTTCCTCTGCTGATCTTTTGAATAATGTTGGTAACCAAACAGCTGGTCCCCATTGCTTTCCATAGCAACTCCTCACTGTCACTGAGGACCAACTGTGGACTGTTCGGTTAACCACATACTTCAAAATATCTTCCTTCTTGTTTCACAGAAGAAAGACACTCATACAGCTTTGGAGCACCAGAAAGCCACCCCTTTAATTCTCCTAATTTGCTTCAGAAAACATGAACTGCTCATGAGATTGGCTGTTCATTGCCTACTCCGTATCAAACCCATGCACTCTGCTATCAAATCGCAGAGTTTGTTCTACTTGTTTTGTGCAACAGGCTTCTAGATAACAAATGAACTTAAGACATAAACTCAGATGTGCACGTTTTCCATACAGAGGCCACATATTATCAGGGGAAAACCACATAACTTACCGTGTCTGATGTGTACCAGTAGAGCGAACATTTCTTGAGCACAAACCAAAACTTCTTCCACCTCCAGCCCAAGAGCCCTTTGCTATCCTTTCTTTTGTACAACCAGCCCTGACAGTCGCCCTGGCCCAGGTCTTTCACCGAGACCCTCCTGCGGCTCATCACATCATCTCCTATCCCAAACAAACAAACACATGCAAATGAGTCCGTTCTCACCAGGCTCTTAACAGTACTTTGAAACATCAATAGCAACAGATAACAGCATCACGTCTGCATAATGAAATCAACACGGTCAAGATTACACTAACAAATTTTCTTATACATTGTTGACTAGATCATTTTACTTACATTTACTGATTTAGAGAGTACGCAAATCTATAACTTGTCTTACCAATAACAGACTATGTCAAAAAAGCTTTTTTGGCTTACCTTCAGACTTCTCGGCAGCAAAGTCTTCAAGAGGGTACTGAAAGTGCTAGGAAAGAGAAACCAGAAATGCTGTAAATTACGCACTGAACTCAGCCATCAGCGCCCACAGCTCAGCGAGACGGCGCTAATAACACAGATGCCTCTTAACAGAGCCTTCACTTCCCTAAAATGCCACACACACATGCCAGTAAGAGAGTTCAAGTACATACACACTTACACGGATATCCTCCCTCACACTACCATATAGCGCTATATAGCCATCTACAGTAAACGGGGGCTCCCCACAGACTGACGATTATTTTGATAAAGCACTGTGACATGCTATTCGTCATATTCCAAAACAATGGTTTCCTTTCTAATTTGTGGTTAGGTATTATACAATTAAATTTCACGAGTTTATATTCATTGAGAGGCTACATGGAATATTCAGACTCAAAAGAAAATTCATAAAGGGGATTTTAAAAAATTTAAAACTTTAAATGGTGATCAGTAGCCATACTTAAAAACACACTTTCCGACAAACATTTCTATGAATGTCATCTTCATTTTTTTTTTTTTTCCATATACATTAATCTCTGAAAGGTGGAGTTTCTATTTTCACCGTTATTCTTACTGTCAATGATTCATCCGTGAATCAGTGTCTTTTTTTCTCCATCTCATGATCTTTATTCAAAATGATCTTCCACTGCAAATGACATGCATATGCAATTATTAAGTAGCTATTTTTGCAAGCTTGTGTTCATTTGCTTTAGTTTTTCTAATAAAAAAAAATCTAATCAAATTAAAAAAGAAAAAAATATTTTAAAATCTGAAACAAATTCCCAATCCTCCAGTTTATTTATTTTTTTCTTTTTTAATAATCCATTACTCTCAAAATGTCATTTCATGGCCGTCTGTAAGAATTGTTCCTTATGGCAAATTAGTAGTTTATTTGCATCTCCTTTATGCATTTTCACCTCATTTTAATTATGTTTCTCTTCTATCTAAATTCGTACAATTCACTCTGTACAAAATTGGAAAAAGAAAAAGAAATAAATAATGTTTTCTTGTGATATCAGGTTGGAAAAAAAGATCTGTCGTGAGCTATACTTCAGTTTCATCAGCTTTAAGGTCAGCCTCTGATAATGTTTTTGACCTTTGAGATTCTGAAGTTGTTATTCCACCTAGTGCTAGTTTTAGGCCTAAATCTTATACCCTTGCTGATTTATACTTACCTTTTTCTGTTTTCAAATCTGTGACTTTTGAGGAAATATTTATAGTAATTCAGACAAGTAAAAAAAATATGCTTAGTAACTACTTTTCACTTTGTGGAAGTTTCTAAAGAAAGGTTGTCAAATGTAAACAAAATGTTTTACAGACAGGGCAACACTTACAGACATTGATAAACACAACATTAACAACATGTAAAAACCTTCTGGAACAGGTAACAGCTCAGTGTCTAGTTCATGAGTTTTTATGATAACGACCTGAACGTAACGTTAGAAAAAAACATTGGCAAAACGTTAACGTTACAGCAACGACTCACACAAAAACACAAAATGAGTGCTCGACCAACTATTTCTAATATATTTTAACATTATTTACCGCTAATTTTCATTTTATAATTGAGATATTCCGTTTGAAGTAACGTTAGGCCTATTTTTTAACAGTTTGACAGAAATGCTGTTTGTTTACAAGGTTAGACAACAATTATGCCCTCAAAAGAAATGATAAATACTTGTACAAAAGCGTATTTTTTCTAACACTAGTCCAATGAGCAACATAAATAAATTGAACACTTACTGACTCGGTCCGTTTCATCGGAGACAGTTCTGCTGCCTTCAAATAGGAGAACAATATAAAGATGTCCTCTACCAACTGAACCAAAAAAAAAAGAAAAAAGTATATTCCAATGAGTAATAATAAACACATAGCATTTAATTGTATAGTTTGTTTTAAGTAGCCTATCTCTGACTGACGACATTTGCAGTTAATCTAATGATAACCAAACGTATGCACTTTTTCGACTCTTTCTTCATGTCATTATGTGTAACGTTATTTTTCTTTTTTCTTACCTGTAACCAGCATGTGAAAACCTGCAGGTGTTTTATTCCTCGGAAGATCCCCCTCGCAGACATCTCAGTGTGTTTGTGAAGAGCTCTGGACGCCGAGTTTAACTCGCAGGAGCTTCTAATGACGCCTTTTATTTGCATAATTGATTTAATCACTCGCGTCTCTTCGTCACGTCTTTTGTATTTAACTTCATGACATTATAATGAGACGTTTTCTTTCATTATATTCAAGTGTAATCTGATGTTTTGCGTAAAAGAAGGTCTTGGGAAAGCTGTGTGTGTTGTCAGATAAATTCCCCTGCGCGTCAGTTACTGACCAGTCCGCGGCGCTATTGCATTGCATTGAAGATTACAGCGTGCAGCGCTTTGGGATGCGTTTATAATCTACTCTGAATTAACTTATTCAAATATTCATTATTATTATGATCTACAAGTAGTAAATAAAGCAAAGGCCACAGAAAGACAATTAGCATAACACAAGTACTATAAATGGGCGGGACTTTGTAGCCTCGCAATTGCCTCTGATTGGTCAGTAATGATGGTTTAAAAATAAAAAGATTTTCAACTCTGTTTTTGTTTCTCTTAAGTTAAAACGGCTCTTTTATAACTAATTAACAATAAAAAAAATTAATTAGCTAAAAAAAAATATATATTTTTTTCTTTATATCTATATATTTAAATGTTTAAAACTTGCATGCAACAATAAGTATATTGTTTCACTGCTCTTTGGATTAATGTATTTAAATGTGATATTTTTATTTATATTTTACTTATAAAACTTGGGAAGCACTAGAACAACTGCAGCATTTACACTTTTTGGATATGCTAAATTTCTCCAATAAATCAGATGTTTCAGATTAAAGATTTTTTTTTATTTGCTTTCTGTGCCGCGAGCGCCCTCTGGAGGAATAAAATACTATAAAATACAAGACAGCTCAATGCATTTGCTTCGCACAAGAATCCATGGTATGAGAGCACTTTTCCGTTTAGCATTCTTTATTAATAGTGTTTGACAACATAAACGAGTATCAAGTAGTATCCTATCTTCCTCAAGACCACCCAACATTTTGTTTGCATCTAAAATGGTTGAAATGATTCAAGCATGAGTAACACTCACAACAGAAGACCATATATGTGATCTAAGACAGTCAGTAATTTGCACACTGAAATGAAATTAGTTAGTGAAAAACAAAACAAAACAGATTTTAGACTTTATTATTGTGCTACTGAAGTCTTTCACACTATGCTCTGTCATTGAGAATTGAATTTAAAAGTTTTACACTTTATTTCATTTCCTAAATTTGAATTGAGGTAGTAAATGCAATGCAGAATTGTAATTTGAATATTAACTTTAGGAAGTAGAATTCATATAGAATATATATATATATATATATATATATATATATATATGTGTGTGTTTGAGATTTTGTGAAAATGTGACTGATGCGAGTATTATTTTTTTGTGGAAACATTTTTTAGCAATTATTATTTGATTAATAAAATGTTAAAAGAACAACATTTATTTGAATGAGAAATATGTCACTTTTGATCAATTAAAATGAGTCCTTACTGAATAAAAATATGAATTTCTTAAAACAAATCTAACTGACCCTTAAAAAAAAGAATGCTAATTTGATAGCTAATTTGAAGTGAGAATTATCAGAATAAAATTATTAACCATAATTAGACAAATTTCCTTGGACCTTTGAAATTTCATTAGATTGCTTTCAACTTCCTGTCATTCCAATTCAAATACATTTCTACTTTCTGTGGGGAGTGACCAAATGGATTCAAATGTACACTACAAGGGAGTCAATTTTAAAATCTGAAATTACCCGGGAAATATGCTGGACCTGTATCTATATAATACACAATACTGTATATGCACAAAATGAAATAACTTATTTATAACACAGTCCCATGTAAAAATCCTTTTAAAGACCTGATTTATCAGAGAAAGAGTTTTCAGTAGTGTCCTTAATGCTGGAGAAGCCTTAAATAAAGTAACAGGCGTTTCACAGAGGATGTCTTTAATACTGGCCCGACTGAACTTCAGCAGGTCCTGCGGACTGATAATACTGCAGCGGCTCAGTGTGTGAGCAGCTTGAGTCGGGCGATCCAGGTGCTGAACAGGGAGGGCTCTGAGGGCGGTCTCTTGGATGATTTGGTTGGTTTCCGAGCCAGGGCCTCCTGGTAGGGTATGGTGGCGCTGTTGTGCAGGTCTGCGTTGATGAAACACTGGCTGCCGCGGATGTGGTCGATCCCTCGGATGAGCTGGCGTTCTCCTGTGGGCCGGTAGGGAAGAGGGTAACAGGGCGACTCTTCTGAGATGGTGGGGATCTGTTCGTTACTTAGATACCTGTGCAGAATCTCATCACCTGAGGACAGACGAGACACATCATGTAAGGGTGGAAATACTTCTTATGAGAGCTGTTTAGCATAATTGAAAACATTTGAATGGCAAACCGTTCAGGGACAACAATGGCAAATGCTTTTTAAAAATGGCAATAGTCATTGGCTGACTTACATTGAACTAAAATATTTTTTATGTGAGAGCTGTATATTCTATTTTGTTTGCATAGCTTGTTACTTTTTTACATTTTTAACCCTGTGGGACAAGAAAATATCTTTAAACTTTTCATACTGCACTAGTTTATTTAATTTGAGAAGTTTAAATGTGACTATGACTACTGACTGTGCAACAATGTAAAAAAAAACATGATGCAACTTGCTTTTGACTAGCTATATAGCAACAACAAAACAACTCAACATCTGTTTATAGCCTGCAAAAACATTGCACATGTTAACTGATGATTTATGGGTATATAGAGGTCACCCTTGAGCTACTGACAAACAGAGACAAAAATGTAATGCATTCAGCATTATCTGACCTTTGTCTGCTCCTTCCCATGTAATTGGGCTTGTGAAATATTTATGCTGACAGCTGGAGATTAACTGGCTTTAGCGGTAGTTTACACACAGGCAGGTGTTGTGCTTACCTTTCCGTCCTAGAGCCCAGGGTCTGGAGGAGGAGTCTGACACGCCCAGACAAGTATCTACCGGCATGGACATGGGACGCGGCTTCCCTAAAGCACGAGCACAATCATACAATGAGTCTAATTGAGTCTTGACTTTGATTTAAAGGCTCAGAGTGAAAAGGAAGCAGACGTCAAAGAACCACATGGGCCTCCTCTTTTATTTCTGTGCAGGTTTTATTTATTCTCAGAATTTTGGTTACAGGATTTAATTACGCCAACACTAAAAACATAACTGCTGTCTGAAGAAAGTTGTAACAATCACATGAGTTATGAGTGTGGCTGCTTTGGTGATGTTACAAAATGAAGTCACATGGGTACTGACCTCTAGATGGGGTCCTCTGTCTCATTCGTGCTTGTGGGACGGCGACCTCAGCCGGGCTTACGGTAGGTTTGTTGTTGTAGTCACTGATTTTTGAACGCCGTCTACTAGCTACATCCAGAGATGAGTTGGGTGACTCTGAACCTTTCGGTCTCATCTTTACTTCTGCATATTCACTCGTCTCTGCATCCCTACACAAATACAGAGATAAAGAAAGTTTGCAAGAAATC
>JAUYWG010000021.1:338380-367211 GCA_034779775.1 Enteromius afrohamiltoni | reverse complement strand
TCATCTTTACTTCTGCATATTCACTCGTCTCTGCATCCCTACACAAATACAGAGATAAAGAAAGTTTGCAAGAAATCTACAAAATGATAAATAAACAGTATTTCAATCAATTTACTGTATGAAAGTGCGGTTAAATTTTATACCTGCAACTTTTATTATACTTGCAACTAGTTTTACTGTAAATGAACAAATGCATTCAACATGTCACCAACTCCAAAAAATCAATTCTTACAGAAAGTGTCTTTCTGATGCACCAGTAGGCTAGATAGCTTAGCAAAATGCTAACATAAAACTACTGGAATCAATCGTAAGAAGACATGAAATGGAGAAATGAAACAATAAGAGTTTAGACAGCCATATTTGTGTGAGGAAAACTCTAGTCTAAATCAGTATGAGACATTTGGGTCAGTCATCAAGCGATGCACAAAAATAGCACAGCCCACATGGAAAGAACCTATATAAACATATATGTTTAAATATAGGTTTGAATATAGGTTTTTAATATATGTGACATATATAAAATTGGCCGTTTTCCTATATTATATGCACATACTGTATATGCACATTTATGTGTACATATATACGTGCATACATAGGTATATATATATGCATGTATGTGTGCATATATGTACCTATATGTTTACCTATATATTAGTAAAATTATTAAAATATCAAAAAATTATTTTTAACCCACTTTATTTTTTAGCACTTGAGAAATGCTCGAGGGTCTCACATCAATCATGGTATTGAAGGTGGAGAGAGAGCTGGTTATTCATTCCCACCACCTACAATCCCTGCCGAGCCTGGGACTTGTACCCACGACCTTTGGGTTACAAGTTCAACTCACTATCCATTAGGCCACGACTTTTTTAAATTACTAATATTAAAAGAAGCAATACAGGAGACCTATATGGCCTGTATATGCACATATATGCACCTCAATTTTGCCTATATGTAGTATATTTACGCATATATGCAGCATATATATTATGATATATGTGCCTATATACTGCATATAGATTTCATATATGTGCATGTATACTGCATATAGGGTCTTTCCATGTGGGAGACACTGGACAGTGATAGAAGATTCTACTTTGGATGTATTGCATACATGTCAAAACAGAAGTATATTTATAAGAGAGCATAATTTTTGCGAGGCAGATCACTGTTTTGGATTTAATACGAAGGAGATATGTTATCAGGGGAACAGATACTGACCGTGGGCTGTATGGAATGGCAGGAGGAGGAGGAATATAGAGATCTAAAATCGCAGGTTTCTCCGGACGCTTGACTTGCACAGGATTTCTGGATGACTGGGCGGTAGGTGCATACGATGGGCTCTAAAACAAACAAAATGATTAGTTCCTCGTTCTGCTTGGTTTAAGATATATTAACATATGAAAGCTGTGAAGAAACCCTTGCTAAATGACATCTTGTATAATCTTTTATATTAGATTAGTTGGATCACAGAGCTTATAGTTTTCACAGACCTTTGATCTCAACACTAATTCACTACGTTAAGACATTTTGTATTTTTTTTGTCTTCTCAGGGACCTGCTTTATTTTGTGAGACATGCCAATTTTTGTTGAATGTAGACTTTCTTAAAGCCTTTAATTATGGACTGCTAGGGCAAGAATGGACATAATCCACATCGTCTCAAGGTTAATCGTCGATAATCATATTTTTACTTCAGTAAGTTCCTGGATAGATTATGTGAATTGCATAAACAGATATTTAGAAGGGCATTTGTTGGCAAGCAAGGTTTTCATTCATTGAAAGGTACATTATGTAAACAAGATTTTGACACTTTCTGAAATGCGAGTGGTGCAAAACTTGCCGGCATAATGCTTATGCATTGTGGATCGTACTAATTTTTAGGCAAGTAATAGCACAGCACTCTTCAAGCAGTCTGATTTCTAATAACATTCATGTTCCTAACACAAATCTTAGTGCCTCTTTATCCTTCATTTTTTATTTATTTATTTTATTTTATTTTTATTGATGGTGTTTTTTCATTGAAGGAAAATTAAAGAAAGTTTTATGGATCTGTGGTCTACTGACCTTTAAAAGAATAGGGAGGTATTTGGGAGAGTCCATATGGACTAATGTTAGCTACAGTATTTCTGAAATCAATGGCTGTGTGACATTTGGAGTTTAATCAGGTGGAAACACACATCCTGATGTGAAACCCTGCTGCTGCTCCAGCAATCTTAACTGCTGTTAATCAGCATAAGTCAGCTGTGGAAGATGTGTGACATCAACATGCATTTTCAAAGGCAAGTTAACGTGTGTGTTTGTGTGTGTGTGGAGAGAGGAAGAAATGCTTCATTGTTTTAGTTCTGCAACACCCATGCAAAGCCATCCACTCATGTTGAAACAATGAAAGTTCATGGAGTTTGTCCAAATGTGAAACACAGAAACAGTAGAAAATGCCACTTTTTTTGTTTATTGGTGCTCAAAAAACATTTCTTATTACTTGATTGATATTGATGCTTAATCTTTGGTGTAAACTATGATACTTTTGTTATACAAAAGCTTTCTCGGAGGCTAAACTATAGGAGAATTAGGGCAGTACCTGGATGACAGGGGGTCTCCAGCGCATGTTCTTTAGCGGTGCTGGCGTGAAGCCACAGGTACCTGACGGCCGTTTCTTCACCATCAATGTCACATTCTGAGGATCTTCTCTGAGCTTGTCCACAAGATTCTTCAAGTGCCAGCCCACCTGAGAAGAAAGTAGTTAGGAAGTTTTTGTTTATGGGTTATCTGTTGCCTTAATTTCTTGCCAGAACAGCTATCACTGGGGCGGTACCTTTTCAAAAGGTACATGTTTGTATTTAAAGGGTCCATTTTGGTACCTTAAAGGTACATATTAGTACTTAAAGGGGGTCATACGGTGGTACATGCTCTTGTTCAAGCTGTTTGGAATGAAATGTGCGTTGGGAGTGTGTGTACACAACCACCCTACAATGATTAAGATCCACAAGTATTTGTATTAAATTATAAGAAGAATAAGTTGCAATCAAGCATGTCAAATGCATGTCGGTGTGGCGTCACACCAACAGAGGCCACTCCCACAATAGTTGATTGACAGCAGCGTGTCACACAGACTGAACTGGTGTCTTACCTCAGACCCAGAATCATATTAGCTTGTGGAAAATTGCATTTGTATTACCCCTTTAAAGTGTACATATTTGAACCTAATAAGTGTACCTTTTGAAAAGGTACCGCCCCAGTAACAGCTTTTGTATCTTTATTTCTGAGAGTGTAATTGCAACGGTTTTTTAAATAAATGTGATTTTATGTCTCAACATGTTACATATTACATTATTTTAAACGTATTTTTTTTATGAATGCTTGAATGTTTAATATTTAATTAACAAATTCACTTTAATTGTAATACAATACATGTAAAACATTAAAACCTGACAAAAGATTATCGCAACAAAATTCAGCATGCATTTTAAATTAAAACTTTCAATTTGAGATTACAAAGTACATGTGCCCTTTACTTTATTAATACCATTTTATCTGCAAGCAGATATATTTTTATAAATATACTACAAGTGCCCAATCAATACAATTACGTGCACTTCTTTTTCACAAAGATGGACTTTCATAGCATTGAAACCTGGGCATAAACAATCATAAATGGGGGAAAGTTGATCCTACTGTAGCTGAGCAAATGCAGTCTGAATAGCTTTATGTTGTACAAACACAAATGGGTCGGCACTAACCCAATGCTTTCTCTGTAAATATGAGGTGAATAAAAAAACAGCATTGATCCAAAACAATGATAAAGGTGTTCATAACAATATGCTTATCCAAAAGGCCTTTCAGTGCTGACATATCTTCCGCTCTCCCCTGGATCAGGTTTACTCAGGCTAATACAAAAGCTAACCTTCTTGCCTCCTTTCACTCTTTTAAGGTAGAACAATTGCCCATAACCCTCCTCACTATCATGTGACAACCGGATAGACTCACCACTGTTTGTCTGTTGACTTGTATCACTTCATCGCCTGCATGAATCCTCTGAGTTCTATCTGCTGGAGACTGAAGGATGAAACACAGACGGATGTCATGAATCAACTGAAGCAATGCTTCTGAACTCCATTAGTCACAGACTGTGGCTTGAATGATGCTGGACATTGATGCATTAACAAGAAAAAAAAGAAAAGAAAAACAAGTCAAAGCGATCTATTGTTCTGTTGACTCACATTTTCTGTGGTTCCGGTGATGACGTGCAGCCCATCGTAAGTAGATTTGATATACATTCCCTTTAGAAAATGAGCAAAAAATATGCAGTTGTTAAGCAACAGGCGGAACAATACCATCAGGTCTTGTGCATAGGTTGTTGATGCTCACCAGTCCCTCGCCTGCTTTGATATTAGTGATGGTCACTTCCTCCAAACAGGTCATTTGGCTCTTCAAGGGGTCAGAAGTCATTCTCATGGTGGAATCACAAATCCCGGTCAATACACGTGACTATGAAATTAACAGAAAGAATAATGTTGTGATATTTATGATTCATTCAGTTGGTCATAACTTATCCAGGACTTCATAAATGATTGGACAAGCCAGGCCCATTGTAAAAACATTTTTGCAAAAATATTACGCTATATATATTTATATTTTAAAAACAAATGTCCAGTAAGTGGTACTAAAACTGTATTGTTGTGACGATCAGCTGGATGTGCCAGCAAGACAAGCTCTCCATTAACTGTGTGTATGTTTACGTCTGTTTTCATTCATGGACTCTCAGCAATAAACTCATGTATCCGCCCACTCGTTGGTTGTCTAGGTACTTCATTGTTTGCTCCACCCCTTGACCTACTTTCACCTGTATATATACCAGTCTATTTGTTTGTCTTGCACGGTCCATTGCACTGTCAACCCCCGTCGTTTTGCCATTCCGTGTTCCCGTGTTTTCCTGTTCCCGTGTTTATCTGGATTGTATCTGTTGTTACCGACCCTCGCCTGGACTTTGATCACTCTTTGCTCTGCCTCTGCCATTATTGTTTTGCCATCATCTACCCTGCCCGTTCGTACTCTGAGTTTGTTCATTAAACAGCTAGCAAGTAAATCCGCACGTCTCTCGTCTCCTCATTTGTAACAATTGTATTGTATATGTACTGTACTACAGCAATTCTGTGGTTGATGCTAAAGGGATAGTGCTTGTTTAAAAAATGTACCACTATGCTAATCCTAACCTTAACAGTTAACAAACACAAACATATGATAAAAATGCATTTGCGAACATGGCCATGATGCCACTTTAGTGTGATTTTACTATTCTATAAGCAATTTTATCATAACTAATTTTACAGGATTCCTACCCGATTGGTCTGCATCACAAACGCAGTGCTTTACCAGGTGGGCTATCAAGCAAGTTTACTATATGTTAGAATGGCATTTGTGATGCAAATGTCAAATTGCATTTGTGTACTATATACTAGAGAATAAATGCACACAGTTAGAGATCATTTGCAAAAAAAGAGACAATTCTAGTGGCTACCAGAAAGATCTGCACTCTGTTAAAGCCAGATATGATGTGCATATAATCCTACACTGTAGACTGGCTGGTTGAAATCATAAAGTCAAAGTTAGCCTGATTCGCTTCAAGGGATAGTTCATCCAAAAAGGAAAACTTAATTTCATATTCTTCCAAATTCATATGACCTTCTTTTTTTTGTACAAAAAGTTATTCTCAAGACTGTTTTTGCCTGCACAATGGAAGTCAATGGGGTCCAAAATAACGTATTTTGAAGCAACATGGTGACTTATCATATCTAATAAAATAAAGCACTGTTCAATATTGCATCTTGTGACTTATTCATTTGCACACTCTGCATATTAAACTAAAATACCAGAATTGTGTATATTATGTGTATTCGAACATTTATTCCAGTGCAATGCCTTGCGCTATAGATTTTTATTGTACTTAATTCATGTTTGTTACAGACTGTCGAAATTATTATATTGCATCCAGAACATTCCTTAAGATTGTGAGATACTGTTATCTACCCCAGGATGTTCCAGTGAACGAAAACATCTCAAACTGAACAATAGAGTTGCATCTCCACACTTTAAACAAACTCAAATGCCTCACAGATAACAGCTGAATCCCTGACTTGAGAGAAGTTTAATTGCCTGAACGATAAATATGCTGTGTGTAAAATAACTGATGACAAGACTTTCTACTTACCACTTCTAATATCTTCTCCTCCATTTCAAACACTGTGCAGTCCTGCAATTAAAAAAGGAGGATTCGTTTAAGATGCCACATTATGCTGAGTTCCCACAGGAAAACATGAAATGGTAAACATGAAATCAAAATACCAAAGAAAGTATTTAAGAAATGTAATATGAGGATTCAAAATACGGAATGTATTGACAAATAGATGTAGAAATGCCTATCGCCAGTGTTTAATTATGATTTAAAGACAAGTTTGACAGGATAATTGCAGCAGGGTTTGAGGGTTGTGGCACTTCAGTCTATGAAGAGCAAAAACATAATCCAGATCAGGGTTATGAGCCACCCATACCCATTGAGCTCCGGCTCAGTTTCTCTGTGCTTCAGGAGACATCTGTGTGCTTAAAGACTTCATCAAGACATACCTTAATACAGTACTGTTCAACAGTCTGAAATGCTGCTTTTGTTACTTTCATTTGCAGAGGTTGCATTTAAGTGACCAGGAGACATTTCCACAAATTGCTATTTCTATTTTGTTCAAATCTTATTTACATTTTTAGTTTTTTAAATAATCTGACCATATGAGACATTTTCTCGTGTATATGTGGTTTATGTCCATGTGTTTATCTTTTATTTGGACACAAAATTTAAATGCAGCTAGACCTTTTGACGTAATAGAATTGAATGAATTTAAGAGAGTCTTGAGAAGTAGTAAGTATGTTTTTTTTAATGGTGACTTCAGAAAAAAGTCTAATATGACCAGTACAGTATATAATACAATTCTAAATTAATTGCTTTTTTTACTTTGTTTTTATCATATATATACACACACACACACACACACACACACACATATATATATATATATATATATATATCATATAGTTTTGTTTTGATTTGTTTCATTTATTTATTTTAGTCTTATATCTATATTTTAGTTATTTTAGTACTAGGCACAGTGCTTTTTCAGTTTTGTGTTTCAGTTAATGATAAAGGATAATAACCCTGGTTGCATATGCATTACAATTAATTAATTGGTTTTTTTTGCAAATGAAATAGTGTGCAACCTGCACTTTTTGTTTTACAGACCAAATAAAATAATTTTGTTGATATAAATTGATATATATAGGATGAGTGATATCTAATAATCTTGACTTTAATAAAACTACTTCATTTAGATTTTTGGTAACTATTTTTAATAACTAATTCAGGTAACCATTTTTTTTAATTAACTTTTTTTTCAGTGTGCAGTGAATGTTTGCAAAGCTTTGACTAGGAGATCAAAGCTATAATGAACAAAGTAACAAACCTTCTGGACAGTTGTGGTCAGTTCCAGACAGAGCTGAATGATCTTGTTTTTGGTTGAGGTGAAATCACTGATTCCTGTCAGGGGAGTCCTGCAGACAAAAACAAAGAGAACAAATGTAACTCATTCAAAAGCTCATGAGATATTCAAACGTTTGCGAATTCTGGTATGTGATCTGGTGGGTCGTTTCAAGCCCAAACATGCAGTATATGTATATGTACGTGTGTGTCTGTATGCCAACAGCCGGCATGACATCACAAGTTTCAAGTATTCTGACTGAACACAAAAATCAAAACAAGAGTTGGTGAGACACCTGCCAGTAAAAAATGTTTACCTGCAGTCATTTTTTAAATACTGTAATGCTGTAGTGAGCTAACTGTTTTAAATATAAATATTTTAAATCTAAAATGTTTGCCAAACATAAGATGTTGGTTGTGGGTTCACTGGAAAAGTTAGGCTTTCTTAGTGTAAATAGTGCATTATATGAAGGTTAAAATAACACTGAATCTGTCAGCCTATTAATTTGCCTTTTTTTTTTTTTTATGATTCTCATAACTTTGTAATATTACAGTTGAACCACTGATGCCACATAGACTGTTTTAGCAGTATCCTTACTACCTTTCTGGGCTGATTAGTTGACTGCAAAGCTTCACAATTGACATGCAAGAAAAAAAAGGATGCTACATTTATCATTGGATCCTCCTCATGATCATAAACCTGATTTCAGAGCAAATGCCACTGAACCTGAAACTGAGGAGCAGAATAAATTTGCTGATCGCTTTCCTCTCAATACTGAAATAAACACAACAAAAACTGGCAGCGGTGAGAAAGCAGCAGTTATGAATCCATGTAATTACAGAAGAAGTTCAAGATCATTCAAGTTTTGAACAAATTGAGTGTGAGTAAATAAATTACAATTTTTACATGAACTGTCCTAATATTTGTTGCTACGATTTATAGATTCTTTACATAGCATTAGCCAAAGCTGTTGGAACACAATTCATTTACGGTAAAACCTTAAATATTCAACATATATGGAACATTCCTAGTAGGTGAAGTCTGTAAGAGACAGAAAGAGTGTGTCTTTTGTGTGTGAATCTCACATACCTGTCAAGCCAAGCCAGCATGCCCTTGGCAGCCCCTATCAGCTCCACCACAGCTGTGAGGAATACGTTAGGTGGTTTGTTTGGACTTCCTCCATCATAAGTGGGGTTTTTTCTGCGCTCTGACGCACAGTTGTGCAAGTTGTTGGATGCTGCTCGCATCTGACCCACCAGAGTCTTCAAGTTATCAGTTTCCACGCCACAGTTCTGCAAAAAACAAACGAGCATTTGCATTAGTCATTGTAGATAAAACTAGATTTTTCATCTAACGAAAGGGGTCCTTTTCCATTCAAAAGTCAATGACACAATGTGCTTTTAGTATGTTTCTGTTCAGTTGCTGAGGTGTTTTGGATGGTTGCTTTCTAGAGGTCTCTAAAGATAGAGAGATAGAGAGAGAGAGATTTGTAGATACACATTTGAAAAAGAAGTATGCTTCAGCCTACCTCTAAAAAGAGTATTTCTTACTGAAAAAATATATACTTAAAACTCAAGCTACTCATTGACTTCCGTAGTATTTTTTCTCCTTACAATTGAAGTTATTTAGTTACTCATACTGTATTGTTCAAAATATCCTCTTAAGTGTTTGACAAAAGAAAGAAACTGATACACATAAAAGGGAAAAGTAAAAGATTGCCTGAATTTCCATTTTTTTGTAAACTATCTCTTTAAGTGCAAAATTAATATAATAATCTCAAACACATATTTTCAGTAGCATGACTTCCCTAGAATATCATTATATAATCCTTTGTTTACATAATGTAATAAGATAAACTGTGTATATTTGTTATGTATTTATAAATACAAATACATGCAAGAATATATACAATGATTATTTATATATTATATATTATTAAATATATATATATATATATATAAATTATATATAATGCATGTAAATATTTTCAAAATATATGATGCATGTGTGCATATTTATATTGTAATAAATATACACAGTACGCACACATATTATATAAACAAAAACTTTTATTTTGGATTTGATTTAATTGACAACATAATTTCTACTTTGTATGTATGGTATTTGAGCACATTTGTAATTACACATGTGTAATGCTAATTTAGGTTTACTACATTTACTAACTTTACTAAAATATAATTTTAAATAACACTACAGCTAAAATTTGTTTGTCAACACAAGAAAATAAGTGTATTGTTTAATAGGAATATTAAAACATACTTTAAAGTAAAACTAACTTTAAAAGTCCAACTGTGTTTAAAAAAAAAATAATAATAATTTTTTACAATTTTTAAACTTTTTAAAAATACACTTTTTAAGATTTACGGTATTCTAGAAATGTAGTAAATTTGGGCATTTCATTGTCAGTTTAAACTTATGTTCAGGGATTTGTCCAAAGCCATAACAATAAGTAATAATAATAGTGATGCTGACAGTATCACTAATAAATGCCTGGCTTATCAAGAGCTAAAATAGTATCCATTTGTGTATTTTCCACTTTAGTGATATGACATGTGAAGCATGTGGTGTTTGTAATGCCATGTGACAGTGGTTACAGAGCTCGGGTCATTCTCACAACCTTTCCAGCTAAAACCCCCATCGCATTCCAGCACACCGGTCAGAGCCGTCGCATGAACATGGTCACTGCCCGACTTCAAAGAGATTCCAGAAAACCGTCTCTGCTCTAAACCCAGCCAGACGCTGACTGACAGACTGTCTGCATGGACTTGAAGTGGGCTAAAAAGTGCACAGACTTTGGCCTGGTCAGATACAACAACAGAATACAGGTTCTTGAGAGAAATATTAACCTCATTGCGTTTAGGAAGGATGCAGGTGCTCTTCTGGAATCGTCTCCTGTTGTTTTTGTATTACAACGGAGCTTTAGCTCTGATGAATTTGTGATGGCTGAATTATTAAAGGAATGATAAAGGGAAATCCATCCTCCAGATATTAATTTCAAGCTGCCCTCCTCGAAGATGAGGAGGAATAATTGTGATAGAAATAAAAAGCAGAATCCCTCACAAACTGTAGGATCTGTTTAATTATAAATGAACAAGCATATCATTTTTAAATTTCACCTAAAATTAAAATGTTTTTTTCTTGATCAAGCTATTTGATAGCATTGCAATTCATCCAACGGTGTTTAGATGGTGTCAAAGTTGTATAACACGCCTTGACGCGCCATGTACATAGACAAGAACTGAATGATTCAAGATATTTTCAAAGCTTGTTACCCATTTTTAATTTTGAGGTGAATCAGCCAGACAGATGTTAATCACAACTCTGCCCTACGGCAGCTAGTCTCAGCAATCAGCAGCCACTAAAATCATAAATTCACACACCGAAATACCTGAGAGAACAAATGAGAGGGACAGACTGAGGAGGAGCTGAAATCTTAAAGTACTTACACAAAACATTCCAATGTACTTCTCAGAGAAAGCTGAAACTGTGAGACATTGAGTCATTTTACATTTTTTTCCTGAGGTGGAAGCAGTTCCAAACCTGCAATTGTCAGCAACCACGTTGAAAGAAATAAAGTAAATCACAATCACAAAATGTTAACAAATGACAACTTATTGTAAAGTGTTACCTGTCACAAACTGTCACATTTAGGTAGCCAGGAGAAATATTAAATTGCACTATAAAATCTAAATGCGCAATTGTAAGAAGTCAAAACAAGATCCATTTCAGATCCATCCAGATTCTATCTTCTGTTAAAGGAAAACGCCACAGTTTTTACATGTTCTTCCCTCAGCTTAGACGAGATGATACATATATCTCCCGTTTCAGTATGTGCACTTAATCGCTCTAGCGCATGGCGTCACTATGTTAGCGTTTAGTACCATTCATTTCTTAGGGTCCAAACACGTATAAATTTAGAAGCCATCAAACACTTCTAGAGCCCGACCGATTTATCGGCAGGCTGATATTAGGCATTTTCCAAGCTATCGGTATCAGCATTTATAATGGCCGATAAATGAATATTTAAAAAAAAAAAAAAACGTACGAAACACCCTTACTTGTAACTTTGATTTGGTTGTTGTTATTGTGTTTTTGTTCAAAGGACTTTTAAGTTTCATATTCATAAATGTTTATACATTTTATTTATGAGAACTTTAATATATTTTGATGTTCCTCTGTTTTGTTGTGACAATAATATTTTAGTGAATACTCAACTATTCTTGTACTAAAACCTGCCTCTGCTGGACTGGAGCTAGTGAAGATTGACTGATTCAGTACACTACCTCATACACTGTTAACAATTTATATTTTGCAGTTGTTGTTATTTATCAGAACGTAACAGAATTTGTCTATTCAAAGTACAAATCCTATTCAAAGTTATATTTATGACACTTACTGTCACGCCCCTGTCTGTGTTGAATGTCAGTAGTTCTATGTCCTTTGGTTTCGTCTATGATATCCTGTGTGTCCTTTTATGGTCTTGTTCCTGTTCTTTGATTGAGGTTGAAGTTGATTAGTTAAGCCTTGCCACCTATGTCCCTCAACTGTCTTGCATCAGCTCTTGTATACCTAAGCCCGTTGTATTCTGTCCTGTGTGTCAATCGTCAATGTTATTTTGTATGTGTGTAGCCTGCCAGCCTGTTTGTTTATTAAAGTTCACGTTCAAGTCATAGTCTTGGTCTTCGCTTGCTTGTGGGTACACCATACCCTGACAGAACGATCGACCATACTGAACCCGAGATATCCGCGGATTCCAGTCCACGTGGCCCAGGTCCAGTACTCGATTTGTGGTCTGATCTGCCAGCTCTAATCCCTGTGGATTCCGATTGGCAATTTCCCGAGTCCAGTCCCAGAGTTTCAGCTGGTAGCGCCGATCCCGAATCCAGTTTCAGAGCCTCGGCCAGGAGTGTCGATTCCGATTCCTGCTTCTAGATCTCGACCAGGAGTGCCGATTCTGTTTCTAGTCCCCAGATTATGGCCGGGAGCGCCGATCCCAGTTCCAGAGTCTCGGCCAGTAGAGCCAATCCCAGTTCCAGAGTCTCGGCCAGGAGAGCCGTTCCTGAGACCAGTTCTTGAATCACGGCCAGGGGAGCCGAACCTGAGCCCAGTCCCTGAGCATTCGCTCAGCATGCGTTTTTAAGCAGTTAAAAAAGGTAACTAATGTATGGTGAAAGAGCACTTCGTAGCACTTTGACCTTGGTGATATTACTGCACCAAGGTTGAAGTGCTGCGAAGTGTTATATTTTGTCTTATGTGTGATCACAAAACCAGTCATAAGTAGCATAGGTATATTTGTAGCAATATTTAACAATACACCTTACTCAAAATACTGTAAATACGTCAAAATGTAATTTGCAATTAGTAATATACATTGCTAAACAACTTTAAATACAATTTTTTTTGCTGCCTCATATTCCAGATTTTCAAATAGTTGTATCTCAGCCAAATATTGTGCTATCCTCAATTTAAAGAAAAAATGGATTTTTGACAGTTTTGTTGGTCAAGGTCACATATTGTACTAAACTATGGTACTTTTTACCACTGTGGAATCGAGCCAGGCAGAGATGGGGAGTTTAGCACGTCCTCTAACACTTATGAAAGCAATTATAAAAATAACCAGAGACCAAACAGATAGACAGAGTTAAGATGAGGCTGGGCGGAAACTACTGGAACAATGGCGTGACATATTTTCCTGCGCTGGTTGCTGTGTGTGTGTTTGTGTGTGTGAAAGCGCTGGGCGGGGGGCTCTCTGACAGGTGGGTGGGTCACATCTGTTTCCTGCTCTCCAGGAGATATCTTCCAGAACATTCTACCCACGAGAGCTAAAGCTGACCTCTCACAAATTCAACACTGCATTGTCTGTTCCAGCTCCTCTGTGGTTCTCTGCTCTCTGTTCTCTGCCTAGAACAGGTGACGCTTGTAAAACTACTGAGGTAAAACTTTTCTCAACAACATCCTTGCGAGCAGCCACCCGGTCTGACAGGTAGAGCTCCAACATCAAACCACACAGCCTCTGCTTACTGTTTGCTGCAGGCGTGTTCTTTCAAGGAAACGTACCTTTTGTACAATTATGGACGGATATAAAAGATTAGTTCACTCATTGTTGCCATTTGCACATTTACCATTTACATACAAACCTGTATGAATTTCTTACTCCGGTTGCTTATGATGAGGTGCTGTCCAACAACATACAACAACATAAGATTACATTAGTAATATTACTAATACTATTTTATAATAATTTTATACAATTTAGTCTAAAAAGTATTTCAATTGCATATAAAGGACTACAATGATTTAACATAAACAAACTAATTCATATAAAATGTAAAGTATATTAGTCAGTCATACATGAATAAAATGTAATATTAAGATTAATATATTAATAATAAGATTTCTGTAATAGTAAACTAACGGAATTGAGTGTGCAAATCTAACCTGTTTCATTTATTTATTACTTCAAAATATGTATATATGTATATTAAATAATTTTAGTTTAAATTAAATCCAAATTGATTGAAATGTTGTACAAATCAAATACACAAATCTTACATTTAGACATAAACTTTTTTTTTTATCTATCTATCTATCTATCTATCTACTGTCTGTTTGTACTCCAGGTTTGGAACTTCATGAGGTTAAGTACAGAGATAACTTTTTTGGATGAACTATCCCTTTAAGACACATTTGATTTTGATACACATTGTATAAGCTTCCTTTCTAAAAGTACCATCTCACATAAACAAACTACACAGAGACATGGCAACAAAACAGAAAGTGTCTCATCAGTGTCTCTTTAGGGTGCAGTCTCCTATTATAAGGTCCTGTGTCAGTCTCCTGTCCCGACACAGAATGGACTCTGAATGGACACAGTGGACACTGTTTGTTCCAGCTGACCCTCCCTATTCATATCCTCCACAGTGTTGGGACAGAGCAGCAGCTAGCACAGCTTCTGTGATAAAAATCAGCACTGTCTACAACTTTGTTAACAGCACACAAAAACACACACGGGTTTAGACAGGGACAGCGTCCCTCTAGTCCACTATGTGTTTTAAGGTGCAGTTTGTGGTCATTACTGTAATACTGTCTGAATGAAAAAGCGGGGGAAGTTGAGAAATCTTGGGAAGGAAGTGAGAGAAACCAGCTGATCGGAACGCCGGGGAAATCTCTGCTTTCCTGTTCACGGCAGTCTCCACCTAAAACAGAGCTCATGCTCTTCCAGTGTTAGATAAGGCCATTCGTGACAGAATGCTAAGCTAGTTGTGTCCAAACAGCTTTCTATGGCCTTACTGACACCAAAACACGCTGCGTTAAAGGCATACAGTGTGATTTAATAAAGCTCTCAAAAAACATTAATGTGCTTTGGCAATGCTAGGAATAGCATATAAGCAAATTACTCTTCCTATTTCTGTAGCAGTGTTTCCTGCATTACTGACTACAGCACAACCACTTTAGTCCACTTCTCGAACAAATGACACTTAAGAGCCAACTCTTTTAATGAATAACAAAAGAGAGTAAAGATTCAAAATAACGATGAATAATGATTCATAATACTGGTTTGAAATCCTTTATGGCAAATCCTTTAATGTTTACTGAACGATCGGAGATTACATATTTACTGTATTGTATTTGCTGTATATATGTACTGTATGTATACAGTATATGACCCTTGAGCACAAAACCAGTCAAGCAGCGTATGTATGTTTGTAGCAATAGCCAAAAATACATTGTATGGGTTAATTTTCCTTTCATGCCAAAAATCTTTAATATATTAGGTACAAATCATGTTCCATGAAAATATTTAGTACATTTTCTACCATAGTTTAAATTAAAACTTACTTTTTTTATTAGTAATATGTTATTTTTTTACCAAATGGCTTTGTTTTTTTTTGCATCCTCAGATTACAGATATTCAAATAATTGTATCTCAGCCAAATATAGTAGTTTAGTATAGTATAGTAATAACGTAATTTGGCCATTTTATGCCAAATCTAAATAGGTAATCTGAGCATTTTATGAATATAGAAAATCTATGCTGTTCACAGTATATATACATCCAAAATATAGGTAGTATGGTAGTATGCTATTCTGAACATAGACATAACCTATGCTATGTACTTTAAAAGGAGAGCAAAGGTCAGTGTACCTATATATTTTCTGAGGAAGATAAATATGATTGGATAAGGTTTTTTGGGGAAATCTGATTGAGCTGAAGTACTGACCAATGCGCAGAGCAGATCCACAGCCTCCAAGATCAGCTCCTGATGACCGACGCGGGTCATCGTCAGCTCCTCCAGGTCCTGATGGGAAATCTTCAGGAGCTGTCCTCCACTGATCTTCTCTCTCTCGAAGTTAGGAACGTACTGCTGGAGACTGTCATCCAGGCCTGAGACAGAGACGGAAAGTGAGAATGATACACACAACAAAAAGAAACTCTTTCAGGGAGAGTATGTATCCTCGAGTGCTTGGACACTGCAAAGCGTCTGTTCAAATATTGAGCCGCCGAGTCAATATAAGACATTTGCACTAGCTCCTCAGTATTTTTCTCGAACAAGTGTCAGTTACCTGGTCTGAGAACAGATCATTGCTATATAAGGGCAAACAAATAAAGTGTTTGCTAGGCAACTTTGCTTGTTTTGATTGTGTGATTTGATATGATCTCATGTATTGCTGACATGTAAACATAAAATTCCAGAAATTCACATGTTTGGCATAAATGAGGGAACATCATCTGTCACAACTAATTTTGGGACATATTTCAACCCAAAGTTAGGAGACAGTAATGATTTTATTTTAAACAGTAAATTAAGTATATTTAATGTAAATAAAAGTAGTAAATGAATAAATGAATGAAAATGTTTTTGTTCTTGCATTGCATCCCTAAATGTACAAGTGTAATACAAAAAAAAGAAAAAGATTTAAACAGTATAGATAATAATTATATATAGGCCCATGCTACATTTTATTAGATTCATCATTAAAAATACATCATTTAAAAAATCCAAAAGCAAAATATGCAGACAAAGCAATACATAATAAACATAATTAATCATCCCCGTTTATAAGTGTGTAAATATGATTTTGTCTTACCAACTGAGTAATTCATGCTAATCCAGATAGTTCATCTTCATATCATGTAATTCATTTTTAATTCATTTTGATTAAATAAAAGTTTAATTGACTTAAAGCTTTAGCCACAATCCACACACTCAATGATCCTAAAAAATATTTTTAAACATAGTTGTAAATAAAACTAAAACCAGTTTGTTGGAATTTGTTTAACAAAAGATATTCCAAATGTTTCAAAAGCTTCAAAATGTTTAGTTCAATCCTTTGTTTGCTGGTTACTTCAAAATTAATTTGAAAGTAATTTAAAAGTGAACATTTTATTTTAAAGTAGGATTAACTTTAAATACATTTTACTATATTTTACTATATATAGAGAAATGACGTATGTTTTAGTCAATCTTCATTTGAGTGCACTTCACCGGAAGCCCAAAAGACTTACAGTACTGTGCAAACGTAGTCTGGGAAAGACACAGAGAAGCTCTTTTTCTCCTGAAAGTGTCTGAAGCAGGGAGGTGAGCTCAAAAACCCTTCTGTCCACTGCGTGTGAGACTGCAGTATGAAAAGTGCCTCTTTGTGGGGGGTAGATGGCCCTTTCAAAATCAAAGAGAAAGCGAGAAAAGGAGGCAAAGAGGGGTCAAAGGACAAAGTTAGGGACTCCTGAATACCCTCCACCCTCAGCGCTCCTACTGAGAGACAACAGCTGCGTGTTCTGAGCTCAAAAAGAGAGACACAGTGTCAATGGAACAAAAAGCTGCCACATACGAGAAAGTGTCACCAATAAAAGTCCTCCGATGCAGTGTGAGCAAACGAACAGCAGCTTTTGTTACCTTTAATTCTTAAGGTATTCTGTATTAAATAATCTGGTGAAGCTAAAGGGATACGGGCATGTGCCATTTAGTTTGATTGACAAGCACATTTGGTGATGAAAGGTCATCTATGTTAAATGGATGTCTGAAAGGGGTATAGAAAAAAGGCAGTTTAAGTTTGAGAGTGCTAAGCAGAAATAAAATGACAAATCTCTAAATTGGAATAAGAGTAAGATCTATACACGTACGCATAAGGGATATTGTTTAAAGCACTATATATAACCATAATCCATTTGACTAATTTTACAATTCATTAGAAGCCAAAAAAGCTTGTGAGGAATTCAAGCTGTAATTCACTAAATATCTTTTCCTCTGTCAGAGCAAACTAAATTTAGACCACTGAATAATGCCAGAATTTTCATTTATTTAGCTTAAATCTTTAAGACAAACCAACAAGTGGAAGTTTACAAAATAAAAGTCCTAACTGAGCTAAACACTCAAGAAAAGCTGTAGCCGAATGCTTCTATTTTGTTTAGTTCTTGTTTAAATGCCTCAAATGTGAATGTACAGCAGAGATTAAAAATGATCCCATGCTGTAACAGTCACAAAACTTGAAAAAGTTCTCTACTTTGACTTATGAATGCATGAGGTCTTTCTTGTGGTGTTATGTGGTGGGAAACTAATGGTATCCAAATGACTAACAAGCGTAAATGCGCTGTATTAGAGGGCCGAGGCACCCGCGCTTCAGCTACAAATGAGAGGGTAGGGTGTCTTTCTCTCCCGTCCTCTGTCCCGCTGCAGTCTCTCACTGACAGAGCTGAGAAAGTCAGCAGTAGCAGTGTGTGTTTTTAAGCTTTCCTACTGAGCCTTTGGAAACCTGAAGAATGTTTATTGTTCTCCGTGCGCGACTGAAACCCCTCCAAGTTTCCGAAACGGTGCGAAGCATTACTCTTCCACTCCATATCTAGGCCTGCATGAATCATCAGCCATTCGTTTTTTTTTTCCCTTTAGTAGACTTGTAAGAAACTAAATATGCAAACAAAATATTTTCTTCTAAAACAGAGCATGCATCATACTGAAGGCTCGAATGATGTCAGAGTCCGCCCTCCTGCCCTATAAATTTCAGAATACCACAAATATCTTCATTTCGAAAGCAACTGAATTCGTATTTATATCGCAACCACATCAAAAGTCAGATTTAGTGATCATAACCTCGCTCTTCAACCTTCGAGTCAACAACCCAACAACCACCAATGCATCCCAGGTTGCAAATTCAAAGTGTGTTTGCATTAAACTCTATGCAAGTATGCAAATGTAGATGTGATGCTACCAAAGCTATGAAAGTGTGTGACCGTGTAGCATACAAGTTTTACAGACATCACTAACTATGCATAAACCTATAAATTACATTAAATCAAATATTATCATTGAGTAGCTAGCTGTAAACCTGGTTAAAGTGCATATCTTTTGCTAACTAATTCTGAAAAATGTTATTGAGCCTGCATCTACAACTGTATTTGCATATAAAATAATATGAATGAAATAAAAGGCTACTTAAGTGTACTTAAAGAGAGCCCACTTTCCTGATTATGTTTCTTAACACATTTTCAAATGAATATATTAATGACCCTTTTATATTAATGTACATTTTATATCATGGTGTTTTAATAATCTGTCAGTGTTTTAAAGTACACATATATTAATGGTTACATAAATTACAGTCCTTGATTACAATTGTAAGTGTAATGTGTTGCATTCATAGGTAATGAATTAGTACACATATGTTAAAAGTATATTTTAAAAGTATAGGTTAAAAAAAAAAAAATTACCCATAATGTAATGACAATAGATGAAATTATGAAATTACATAAAGATGTGTTTCACGTCAAAATCGAATCACTCTTAATCAAAACTAATTGCATTTAATATAAATGCAATACATTTTTATTTAATTGTACGAAAATATCATGAGCTTGCACTTTTTTATAGGATATACCTTTAAGGTATGAAATCTGTCATCTTTACTTGTTAGTAAAGTGTACTAGTTTAGCTAATCACTAGCTGTTTAGCTTATCATATATCATAAGCATATGTTTAACTATATATATATATATATATATATATATATATTTTTTTTTTGGCAAATTATTTATTTTTGTTGGTTTACAGCATGTGATATTTACCTTAGAGTTGTTGCTTAGCTTGCTTAGCTAAAAAACCTATATGCCTTTACATATTTACAAAGTGCGTCTTTTAAAGTGATGGCAAGTCATTACTGTTAAACTTGATTTTTTTAATAATGAATAATTAAAGTCAATCCAGCTTTTTTGCAATAAATAGCACAAAGCTATTTATTATTAAACACAGACTATTTTGCTAAGCTCATTTACTTGTGTACACATTGTTTAGCCAGTCTTCTGTATAGTCAGCTCATCAGTGTGGACACGTGCTTAGTTGTCTGAGCTGTGAATAAGTGAAGTTTGGCACACATTCCACAGCATGGGGGGTCAATAAAGGGAATGTTTGCTCCGCCCCTCCTCTCCCACCAGAAACAAGTGTTCGCATGGAAAGCAAGAGTGGATGAAAGAAACATTTGGTGCATTTAGTGTCTCTCTCAATGGTGACGTGACATCAGTCTTCTTCACTGGCAGGAGATACGGGATAACAAAGGTGGTAGTGGGGGGTGGGGAAGGATGGAAAAGAGAATTTTCAATCATCCATACCCTTTAGAAGTCACGAAAGCATCCACAAAGTCGGCTGTCGTGCTGTTCCTGAAACTGTGCCTGTGTATTCTGGGGTAATTCCAGCAGTGATATAACAGCTTCCTGTTTGAGAAAGTTTGAGCTCATTGAGACTTAATTATCCTGAATAAATTCACTGTCTGGCTGCTCCCACATGGCACCTGAATAACACTTTCTTGAATGTGCAGTAACAAACACAACCTGATGCAACACTGACTTACATTATAAATTGGAGGGGGGGGGGGGGGGGTTATATGGGAAAATATAAGTGTAGGATATTGCCCATTTAAGCCCCAATTTAGTTAACTGGTGTTAATCCATAAACAAGTAAAGACCAGTGCCAAGTTATGAGAGCAGAGTACAGTGAGAGTACAGCAGCTTGCTACTAAGTCGTCTTGAGTAAGTCATCACCTGCTGTAAGCAGCTGCAAGTGCAAGCCGAGGCATTTCTCTCAGCATTTACATGCGGCACAGGAATGAGACAAGCTTCATGAACTTGGAATGAACTGGGATAGATGAATGGATGGATGGATAGAGAGACAGAGTGAGACAGAAAAGACAGATGGACCGGGGGAGACATATAGACAAGATAGACAGATAGACAGAGAGAGACAAACAAACAAACAACCAGGATGGACAGAGAGAAATAGACAAGACAGACAGAAAGAGACAGACAGACAGAGAAATGGACAGAGACAGACAGATAGACAAGACAGGCCGAGAGACAAGACAGATGGACAGAGAGAGACAGACAAGACAAACCGACAGACAAGACAGATGGACAGAGACAGACAGATAGACAAGACAGACAGAAAAAAAAGACAGATGGACTGAGAGAGACAGATAGACAAGACAAACCGACAGACAGTCAGAGAGAGACAGACAGACAGTCTCAGAGAGATAGACAGACAGACAGACAGACAAGACAGATGGACAGAGACAGAGACAGACAGATAGACAAGACAGACAGAAAAAAAAGACAGATGGACTGAGAGAGACAGATAGACAAGACAGGCAGAGAGAAAAGACAGATAGACAGAGTCAGACAGACAGATACAGACAGAAAAACAGTGACAAACAGAGACAGGCAGACAAACAAACAGACAGAGACGGACAGACAGACAAACAGATGGATTGATAGATGAACAGATAAAATGAGAGATAGACAGATAGACAAGACAAATAGGCAGAATAACAGATACGGACAGATAGAGAGAAAGATAGATATAAAGCCATAAGAGGTACAACTGTCACCTCTCTTTTGGTGGCGGGGTGGTGCTAGTGTTTGTGTGTGTGACTCAGAGTAAACACTGCTAACAAAGACGAAACTTACGTCTCCGCCTGATACCCAAACAGTTCGACCGCAGTCACGCAACTATATGTGTGACAATGATTCGCAGACGAGTGCCAAAAGTACCTACAACACAGTGATGAGTCTGCAATACAGGGATGATGTCAGAAAAACAGTGATGTGGCCAGGATGTACAGAAGAGATTTGATCACGAAATGGGGAAACATGTCTACTGAACGAGTGAAGTGTGTCAGTCTGCTGAAGTATGCAGGCGTGTTGCGGCACGATTCCTGCTGATAACAGATAATCACATCAACAACTGCAGGCAATGTGGCATATTTTCAGCCAAACGTACTTCTGCACCTGATCCATCTGAAATGTATCGAGTGATGTAACCTATGCAATGTGTGTTTTGTGAAAGCAGAGCTTGAGGAGGGGACTTGCATATTTGTATTGCTAAGTCTAAAGGTCATTGAAACGGCAGTCACGTTTTGCTAATTATCCACACACTTCCCACAGATTACTTCAAAAGCAAATGGTTTTAACAGCTCATAAAATACATGCCATGCGGCGATAATCAGCGACTTGGCGACAAAGAGCTTGTGTGTAAATGGTTGGTGTAGCATGACTTCATAGAAGCATGTAAACAGACAGTAACAGCTAATGCTGCTATGAGTGACTTGGGATTCAAATGTAAACACAAGGCTGTGGTTGAATCCTGCATCTGTGAAGTTCGCCAGGAAACCAACTACGACAACTGGTCTAAGATCGGCTAACTTACCATATTACTCATTAATAATGCTTATCAATTGATCAAAATAATTGCATTTAGAACTTACAGAAAAAATCAAAACAAATGAAGACTAAACTTAGAGCATTATTGTGGCAGGCAGTAAAGCACTGAATAGTCATATTTTGTTTGTTTTGCATTTTAGATCATTCAAAATAAGCTCTGGCCTTTGGTCCACAGCAGTCTTTAAACAGCCATGTCAGATGTCAATGTGGCGCTTATTGCATTCTGTCTTCCTATTTGTATTTCCACACTTAGCGTGCACAAATTTACAAATGAGCCACTTTTTTTATAAATGTTCCCAGTTGCCGTTTGTTATGAAATCTGCTTCGAAATTGCAATTCTGATGATAACTGATGTTTAAAATAAGTAAACACCCTATACCAGCTAATTACTCTTCAACAGTGATGCCATAGAGCCAAAATAGAAGTATTAAGGCAACTCTCTAAAGATGGCTGCACACTTGCTTCTCTGCAATAATCAAATAGCCTTTATTTATATAAATAAAAGACACACGATACACTATGTACTTTCAATATGCACTCTGTACTCAACCATGGAGTGTATGAATATTATATAATGTTATTTTATCATAAAGAATTGGAGTGTGATAGCCCCTCCCCCTTCGCAATGCATTTAAAGCGATGACAGTTGACTGCATTAAGTGTTCAAATTTCCAAACTTAGTTTTTTCTAATGAACTTACTCACACTGTTTATACATAAAGTCTATGCTCTATGTGTTTGGAGCTGTTCCTAGATCAGTACTCATACTTAGAGACCAGAATATACCACATCTATTCGCTTCAGCATTGTCTGGCACGGCTTTTATCATCTCAAACTGGCGTCAGGAGAGACACGCTAGTCCTTCATTAACGCCAAAGGCCAACTTTTACCCAGAGTCTGAACAGCAGGTTTGAAACTTTCAAGGTGGCTCAGTTTATAATTAGATGGATCTGCTGAAATGTTGCATCTGTTAAGGAGTGTGCGAATGGCTTGGGCCCAAACCATCGCATGGCCAGTCATTCCTGGTCAGCAGAGAATTATAGGTATTCCGTATTGTGGTGGACCTTGACGATTTACTCAAGGTCTCTGCTAAGTGAAAGTTTTTCATGGTGTTGTTTCAGGCAATTGGAGCAAGATGGAGAGCAAGTATGGAAGCGTACAACTGAGTCAACAAAAACAAGCCACAAATAATTGCAAAGACTTCCAGAATTAAAGAAAAACGTGGTAGCTATCAAGAGATCGCATTGACCTCATCAGCCTTTCCATCATGTTTCTAATTATAATCTTTAGATCCGCTTCTGCTCTAACAAAAACTAATGACAGGAATGCAAAGCAGTCTTAATGGGAAAACAATATCCAATGATGTAAAATGTTCTTTACTGATAAAATGAGGCAGTCGCTGGAATTAGATCACAAAAAAACTACAAGTTCACACAGAAAGACTTTAAGCGCTAAGCACAAAACAACTTTCAAATTTAAATGACAAACCACAAGACGTCCACCCTACACAAAGCTATTTGGTTATTCAAATAATCTATGGGCTCTTCAGTAAAATAATAAACTGGGAGTAAAAATTTCCATTGCGGCAGTGTATCACTGTTTTGTAAAAATTAAAAAACCGGCCTATTACTATCGCTATTAGAAATTTCAAACCTGCTGGTAGTTTAATCATCAAAACTTACAACAGCTGGTTAACAAATAATCATAACTGTTAAATATATCTGTCATCTGTTTGTTTTCAGGTAGGCTGTGTACAGTTTGCTGAAGTAGACTTCTGTGTTTCACAAGCTTTTCTAGTTTCGATCATGTTTAGGGAGGAATAAATAAACACAATTTCTCTATTTGGTTAGGGATGTAGATGTTGCCTTTACAAACATTTACTACAGTAACCATAGTTTCTGACAAGAGGTACTATTGTTTTTACGCTTACACTTTATTTTAAAGTCCAATTCCAAAAAGTCCAAAAAGTCCCGCTTATTAACAAACCATATGACTTTTGCCTCAATAAACTACTAATGATATGCTTTATATGTTTATTAGTAAGGTAGTTGTTAAGTTTAGTTCTTGTGTATGATTAGGCATGTAGAATATCAATATCTGGGCTTTATAAGCAATAAACAGCCAATATGTTAATAATATGCATGCTAATAAGCATCTAGGTAATAGTGAGAATTGGTCTCTAAACTAGAACGTTATCATTTTTACAATAACACAGTGGTAATCAATCATATTTTATCAAAGTATTGATATATAAATAATAATAGTAGGCTAATAAGTATTCATTTTACGAACAGTTTAGTTTCTTACAAACTGTTATAACAAAATAACTGAGATTATTATTGCGTGTGTGCGTCTGTTGTTTTTTGTTGTTGTTTTTTCTTTTTTCTTTTTTCAAACAGTAACACTTAAGTGAACTATGGTTATCGTGGTTCATTTTTGCAATTATTTAAAAGAACGATGTATTATGTTAAAGGAGCAACAAGTCAGTTGAATTCCTACCTCTGATCCAGTCCACAACCTGAGTCGGTGTCCACTTTGTTATCGGCTCCATTCTTCTATTCAGATGTTCAGAGAGTTTCGGCCAATTCCTTAAAACTTCCTAAGGTTAAATAAAGTTTCCTACGCTACACTCGAGCGCCCTTTCTCATGACTAACCGCTAAACACTAATGATCAGATCACAGGAACCGCGCTGAAGCTCTACCCACAGACCGAAACTAAACACAGACGGAGAGAGAGAGAGAGAGAGAGAGAGAGAGAGCGAGAGCGAGAGAGGATCATGTTACACTCACAGGTCAAATTTATATCGCTCCTAAATCGTCTGTATGGGGCAGTGAGGGTCAAACACATGACTCGCTATATTCACAAACATAGGTCAAATTAGAAGTCTGCTATTTCTCAACGCTGTTATATATGCTACTTTTACAGTTTACTGTAGTTAAACATAAAGTGACATAATTCTGTGAATATTTAAATGAATATATTTTAAAATATAGTTGTGGCAAACATTCGAATCAGTCTCTCTGTTGGCAATTTTATTCCATCCTTGCTTAAGAAAAATCATAGTGACAAAACTTTCATTAAGTTTTTCTCGTGCATGGCTTTGGTATCTGATGCTATCTCAGCTAACAAATTTATGTTCTGAGGGAATGTTATTTGGAGAGTTCCAAAAACGTAGAAATGTCCAGTTTGCTTAACGTTCCTAGAACATTATTATGTGGTTGGTATAATTTTCCTACAACATTCTTGCGACCTAAATGTCCCTTAAAAATAAGGGACAACATTCTAAGGAGGTTAAAATGTCCAGTTTGCCTAACGTTCCTAGAATGTTATTATGTGCTTAGCATAACGAAAATTTCACTGAAAATATAACGTTTTATATTTTTATGTTCATTTACAACATTCAAAGGACGTCACAATGTTTAATAAAACAGCAGTATTGCACCATTCTCTTTCAACATCATTTTTATTAACACAGCATTCCAGATAAAAGCAATATAGAATTACATGCGCATTTGAGCAGGTATCTGAATTAAAGATAATAACTTATAATAATTATTATTTATATTATTATATTATAATTATTATTATTATATGTAGTTTTATTTATTTTATGTAGTTAGATTTATGACAGTGAACAACAACCTCACAGCTAAATTTAAATTAAACCTAATTACATTAATCATTGAGAACTTATATACTAGTTATATACTAGAGAACTATAGTCTATATGTGGCAAATGTCTCTCCAAGCTCCATCTGTAAAGTAATCAGACTGCTGATGTTACAAACTGATATTACAAAATGCTTAAGAAATAATTAGTGTGGCTACGCCAAAAAAAATTCTTAGGATGATGGTGGGTTTTCCAAATATTACATTACAAACGAGTCAAAGGTAGTTCACAAAAGGATATAAACACAAAAGTTATATAATAGGAATACCTTGTAAGTTAGTAGATCTACAATTTAGAAGACAACGTAAATGCTGTATCAAAATGCTGCCAAAGATGGCAAATTAATTTGACTTGGCTAACATTACTTTTTATTGACAATCTGCTTTCACAGCAGCACTAAGAGAAAAAACGTCTTCTGAAGCATCATTAGATTAAGAAAAATATAAACATTCAAATAAAAGATTTTCATCACGTCATTAAACAAATATAATTAAGTTATAAATATAAATTGACCTGATTTATTCATTCTGATGCTCCACAAAGGCTAAATACTTGTGAAACTGGAAGTTTTGTATTTGTCCAGTCCAATTTTAAGTAGGACACATTTGGTAATTAGATGTTTTAGCAATGAAAATGATATACCTAAAGAATTGTGAGCACACACTTGATTGACAAAATTGACTTGATGTCACTGTGAAACACTACATTGCATCAAGCAGACTGTCACTATGTTGTTTTTGTTATGTTTGTTATTTTTCATCTGTGTTGTGTATTAACAGTTTGATCAATCTTCAGGTTTAAGTTTAAATCTAATAGTCCTTCTTAGTTCTTAGAACGTTTTATGATAACATCATAAAAACATATGGTATCAATAGCATTATGTCGTAAAAGAATGTAGAATGTTGTTGTAAAACTGTTTTCTGTGAACATTATAAGAACATTCGTTAAGTATAAATAACATTATGAACAAGTATAAATAGCGTCCTAAAGACATTGCAAAAACTATTTTCTAAGAACAACACAATAAGAACATTCTAGTATAAATAACATTGTAAAAACGTTCCAAGAACGTCCTATCAACATTATGAGAACATTCATCAAGTGCAAATAACGTCCTAAACACGTTCTAAGAACATGGTTCCGAGAACGTTTTCTATCAAAGCTACAAGAACATTAACAATGTTCTATTATTATTTTAATAATGTTTTGTACTTACATTTACACAACTTTTAAAGAACGTTCTGGGAACGTTCCCTGTCAGCTGGGATGGTACTTTGATGATTGAGGTAAAATGCTGACAGTCTCCATAAAATGTATAACATTATTGAAAAGAGGGAAAATATATAACAGCACATTAAGAAATACATTGATTAATTATATGACGATATAACAATAATAAAAAAAAATTGATTAAAAAAGGTAATAATATAAATCCACAGCCACAATTTTTTGTTTATGTCTACTTGATTTGTTTATCCTATTTGTTTTGTTGGGTTTTCTTTTCTTTTCTTTGTTTTTGTTTTTTATTACAGCATGTGAAATTTCTCTCATTGGAGTTTTTCTAATTGCCAGCTCTTGTTGTTCTATTTTCTAACACCCACTGCCCTCTACAGGCCAATATTTCAGATTGTAATTTTACACGAATTTATTTAAAGTAAATTGTTGTCGTTTTAATTTCAGTTAATGCACATCATTGTACAAACAGGGTAATCACTCACTAAAGAATTCAATCTGGAAATGCGTTTTATTAAAACGATTATAAATCACATAGATATTTGGCTTTGATTTTCAAAAGGTAGAACTATACAGCAAAACAATGATCAGTAAAGCATTTTCACTGGTCATGAAGAAAACTATACAATCTCTATGGGTGGAAAAAGACAATGTTTTTCTTATTGCACAACACACGCATTGGAGCTGTGCTCTTCAGAAGTGAGCTGTGCTTCACATATGGCGCTCATCCACGCCTGCTGTTCCTCTGCAGTGTTGGCCCGCAGGATGAAGGTGCGTTTACTGTGCTTTGGTGTGAGGGTCCAGCCAAATGTCCCACCATCACCCTCCAACATCTCCAATTTTGCTCCAACCAGATTAATGGCCTTTTCTGCAGACTAGGGAAAAAATCACTTCAGAGTCATTGAAAATGTCAACATTCCTGTTCAAACTAGTAAAGGTCTATATTAAACAGTGGGCTTCAGGAGCAGGCGTTGCTATGGTAACATAACAACAACAACATGGAGTAGCAACTCAGTCCCGCGGCATTAAATTATTAATTATTTAGCGTGCAAAAACAGCTTCATTAGATCGCTGGTATCGCATTAGAAGTTAAAGCTGGTAAGCTGATCACACTGTTGCAAGTTTCTTAAGAGGGCTCCCAGACGTAATCGCTGTTATTCACTCTTACCTTTTCATTACAACCATAGACAAGCTGTCCGTCTCTGATTCGAAACCACATAATTTCCCAGCGCTTCGTGTAGTGCGTTTTCTTAAATAACCATCCTTTTTTCCGTTCGTCTCTTTCTTCTGGGTGGTTTTCATTTGTTGTACCGTTAGAGGTCGCCGATTCTAAAGCCATTACTTTGAGACGCACTTATTCAAGCGCATGCGCGAAACAGAATAAAAGTCTTTTGTTTTCGTGATAATAGCTGGCGGAATAAAAGTAATGAAAAAACATATGCTACTTACTTTAAATAGTAAAATAATGCAAAATTTATTATTTATTATTTATTATTATTGCTTAATGTCGTTTTTAATACCATGTGGCTTAAACTATCATTTAAAAGCTAACAGTTAGATTTTTTATGTGTTTTAAGTCTCTTATGCACATCAAGGCAAAATACAGTGCAAATATCACATAGTTAAATATTATTAAATATAAATGTAACAAAATGTAACATAGTTGAATATTTTATATATATATATAT
>JAUYWG010000021.1:325111-336388 GCA_034779775.1 Enteromius afrohamiltoni | reverse complement strand
GCTGAGTTTTGCAGTAAACCATGGTTTGTCATTGTTATAGGTTAAACGAGTCCTGGTAGGAATGCACATATCCTCACTGAAACTGATATACGATGTTACAGTCTCTGTGAGCTCATCCAGATCGTTGGCAGCTTCAAAAACAGACCAATCAGTAAGATTGAAACAGGCTTGTAAATTCTGCTCTGCTTCAACAGTCCATCTTTTCACAGTCCTTAATACAGGTTTAGCTGTTTTCAGTTTGGTTTCAGTTTCAGTTCAGGTCGGTATGAGATGATCTAAACAATGATCAGAAAGTCCCAAAGCTGCTCGTTGAACAGAGTGATATGCATCCTTTATTGCAGTGTAACAGTGATCCAGTATATTACTGTCTCTGGTGGGACATGTAACAAGCTGTCTGTGTTTTGGCAGTTCACTTGAGAGATTTGCTCTATTAAAGTCCCCAAGAATGATTAAAACAGAGTCCTGGTGTGCTCACATGCGCTTGCGGAGGGATGTAAACACTCACGAGAATGAACGAAGAAAACCCCCGTGGCGAGTAGAAAGGCTTACAGTTAATAAAGAACGCTTCTAGATCAGAACAGCACATCTTCTTTAACACAGATGCATCTGTACACCACCTTTCGTTGATGTAGAAGCATGTCCCACCGCCTCGCGATTTCCCCGTTTATTCTGTGTCGTGTTCTGCTCTAAACAGCTAAAAGCCCGGTAGACTTAACACGCTGTTTGGAATGGCGTTGTTCAGCCAAGTTTCCGTGAAACACAAAGCAGCAGAGTTTGAAAAATCCTTGTTAATACAGGTGAGCAGAAGAAGTTCATCTGTTTTGTTGGGATTTACCAGATGGATGCTAGGCAACGGCGTTCGAAATCTGCGCTGTCTGAGTTTCACGAGTGCGCCAGTTCACTTCCCCCGCCGGCGGGTCCTGAAGTGCTTGAAAAGCACTGTGGCTCCGCTACCTAAAATGTTCAGCAAAACGTCCGAGTAATCAAATCCGGTAAAAGATTTTGTGGAGTGTTCTGCCGAATGATCAGCAGTTCATCACTGGTGAAACTGATAGTGTTTGAGAAACAAATAACAGGAAAAAGGAACAAAAACAAGACAAACACTTGAGAGCTTAGCACAGAGGACGCCATGCTCAGCGCCATCTTATCGGATCTCGGATTTCGGTATATCAGACATTTGCCCTGCTCTGAAAACATAACAGACAGTGTGTGCATCAGTTTCGTATAAAAGCATTTGAAAATGCAGGTGCATTTAACAGCGATCAGCCGCTTCAGGACAAACAAACAGAAAGTGCACATAAAAGTCTGTCAGTGTGTGAGTTTAGTGCATCTAATAGCACTACATTCCGAATGGTATAAATAAAGTAAAACATGGTGGATGGAAGCACACATTGTCAATGTGCATGAGTCTCAAAGCACAAAGTCTGTTCAATAAAGCCCCCTGAATGCCAAAGACATCATCAAAAAAGATTGTGATTCCCTGAGACAAGCTGTCAGCTGTCACCGAAACGCAAGTCACACAAAGAAAGTTTCAATCTCTTGCTGGACCAGTGCAAATTGATCTTAAGCAGTTAACAATAAGCCAAATCTCTGCTTTTCTGTGATTGTCTCAGGTTGTGATTTTAGGAGCTAGAAGTAAGTACTAGACTTTGGGACTTCAGACTCAGTAACTCTCATCCTTAGAACCATGTGTATGTGTTTGTTAGGTTAGTTCCCGTATTATTATAGAATAGCTCAAACGTTTGTCTTATTAGAAAGAACCATTGTTTTGTGTTATTTTAAGGTAAACGTTGCCGAGATCTTTGTTACCTTGCTCATAAAAACAACAACCTTGTATTATTAGTATAGGTGGCCACGAAGTACAAATACAAACATAAGTTAGTGTAAAAACGTTGATGAAGTGTAAGCTATTAATTACTCAATTCATTACACCCAAAACAAAGCAGCTGCTACTCTGAAACATATTTAAATGATTTAAATAGCCATTTAGATTTTTTTTAATTGATTAACATTAGATAATTCATTATTCATAATTAATTAAATAAAAACATTAGTTAATTAATTTAAGCAGCACTGCACAGATCTATCACTTCGAATTATGCTTCGAATCTCGTGGTACTTTGATGTTAAACGCTGATCGGTCTGTGTGCACTTACTTTAAACCAAACACACCTCATCTCACAGCCGCGCCGTATTGATGCACACTATGCTCACAGCTGCATGTATACATGCTGTGACATTAACTCGGATGACGGTTGATGCTTCCGGGGTACGTGGGCAAAAGAGGTCCGGGTAGGAACTAATATTCCGGGGAAGGTTCCCGCTGATGGCGGTAGGACGGAGCCACAGAGGACCGTCCTGTGACACATGTCGTCATCATGGTAGTTCTACACAAAGTTTGCAAGTTAATACTGTTTTTGCTCAAGTTTGCTGATGAATTTTCAATTAAAGCTACATCAGAACTGTTTTGTGTCTTTTATCAATTTTTCACTTGCTTCGTTTTTTCACTTGCTTTCGTCAGGTGTATGAACGAAAGACTTGCTCATTAAAACTCATGAACATTTACTGCCTTATCTACTGTTGATTTTCCCCAATATTTTGAACTTATAATTTAAAACATTAAACTTGGTGTAAATGCATTTCTAACAGTCTGTGTAAATATATCTAATGCCACTTCAAAAACAGCATGTTTCCTCTGCAGTGAAATGCAGTCTGAATCTGAAAATGTTAGGACACCCTATGATTCAATTTCCTGTAGATCCACTTTTAACAGCAATAACTTAAGTAATAATTTTCTGTATGACTTTATGACTCTGTCACATAGCTCTAGAAGTATTTTGTCTTTACTTAGGTTTATTTAGGTTTGTGGGCATTTGTTTATGCACAGCTCTCAGCACATGATTTCAGTCAGGATGAGCTCTGGATTGTGGCAGGGCTATGGCAGAACCTTTACTCTTTTCTTTTCAGCCGTTCTGTTGTAGTTTTGCACACAGGATGGCCAAGCTTTAGCTGTTGGATGGATGTCCTCACATTTCACATTTGCCCAGGTCCTCTGGCTACAAAACAAGCCCAAAATCAGCCCTACACCACCATGAATTACTTTTTGTATGAGGCGTTTACCTAACGGGGTTTTACTAAATGTGCTGTTGTGCATTCTGGCCAGATATACTCTTCTTTGGTCTCGTCTGTTGAAAGGACAGTGTTGTAGAAGACTTAAGATGGCTGCAACAATTGCATTTCTTAGATCAATGCTGATGTTTTTCCTCTTTGGCATAGTGTAAACGCACACCTGAAGGCTCCAGACCAGCAAACTGCCAAAACTTCTGCTTTTATAGAGGTGTTTACTCCTGCTGATGATCAGTTAATCAAAGGTGTTTGATAAGCAGTGCCTGTACATTTTATGTTAATAGTAAGGGTGTCCTAATTTTGTCACATATGGCTTTTCCATTTTGACTTTATTTTTGTTAAATGAACAATGACACAATCCAATGTCATGTGTTGTTGTTAATCTTGAAAGAACCAGTTCATTTTAATTATGTCCTGATGAGGAAAAACATGGACATCAATGCTTTTCACTTGAAGCATACGTTGCCTTTTTCCTTTAATTTGTTGTCAGACTGCACCAGAACATCACTGTAACAAATGCTGGCGCTCTTGCTTCCTCAACAGATAATTAGGCTCAGAGATGCGAAGGAGAGTGAACATTTAAAAAAATAATAATAATAATAATAAAAGTACGAAAGAACAAAGCATACACAAACCACAGACATACTTCAACAACTGGCCACTACACAAGGCACGGTTTAAATACAAGACATAATACACAGACTATTCAGGGAGACAATACAGGACACCTGTGAACACGGCTGGACAGGAGTGAAACACTGATGACGGGGTGGAGTTACAAATAAGAAGAACAGAGAAGCACATAGCAAAGGTAAACAAACACACAGAACACGTCTACGGCTTGACAATCACGTTAAATTCCCCAAAAAAATATTCTGTGGGGCGATGACCCTAGACCCCCCTATACGGGTTATTTTCTGAACTCTATCACCTTTTTGACCTCTTGGGAGTTTGCAGGCATTTATTTAACATAAACTGCCAATTAAATATTCTTCTAAACATTAAATGGTAATTTAATATTTAATAACAACTTTTGTTTAAATCAGAAGTTGCAACTGTTTTATTGCTTATTGTTAATGTGTAAATGTTAATGCATTACCCAAGGTTACCAAGTGAGATCTTATTGCAAACCATTGCCTAATAGTCTATATAATGCTTTTGCACTTTAATCTGTGGTTTATTATTATATTTTTTTTTTATTTTAGGCTATATTTTTTTGCATTGGTTTAAACTGATTAAACATTAATCTTGCTGCCACATTTTGAATTATTCATAAAATTGTGATAGAACTTGCTAGAAGACCTGCCAAGAAAGCATTGCAGTAGTTTCTGTTCAAATGTATTGCAGTCAAGGAAAAGAAAAATGTAAAATGCAATAAAATTATATTGCACAAATTTTTATAATGAGAGCAACGTTTTCAGAAGTCACAGATAAAAAACTGATGCATTTTAATATAGTGATCTAATGAGTATTTGTATGTATTTATCCTGACCGCATTACGTTTTATCGTTTTTTTTTAAGTGGTTATGATTTACTTTCAATCAAATCCATAAGGAAAGGGATCAGGGCCCATATTCTTAAAGATTCTAAGAATTCTCCTAGTGCTCCTAGTTTAGCTTAAAAATTTAACTCTCCCTCCCCCCCATTAAAGGGATTAAGGTATTTGGTACCTGAAAATTTCAGGTTCTGGAATTCTAGGATGGTTTTCTCATCATGAGTAGGGATTGCTTGCCTTGTGTTCTTGTAGAAAATGCCACTGATACAGTCAAACTAGTATAGACGGGAAATATCTAATAGCTATAGTTATGAAACACCTATTTTAATCATATATTTGAACAGTGATTCAGTGAATGTCCAACCTCAGTATGTTCAGTCGACAGTGTGAACTCTTCAGTCCATCAGAAAGCAGCTTCACTCCTGAATCCTTCAGGTCATTGCTGCTTAGATCCAGCTCAGTCAGATGAGAGTTTGATTGTAAAGTAGAAGACAGAGTTTCGCAGCATGTTTCATCAAAACCACAGTCATCAAATCTGCCAAAACAGTTTTTTTAGCCGAAAATTTTATGTTCAGTTTATTTTGGAATAATTTATTGTAGTCTTCATAATCAGGTATTTTAACATATTTATTTCACATACAACCCGAAATCAGAAAAAAGTTGTGACAGGGTGGAAAATGTGAGTAAAAAAAAGAAAAAAGAAAATTGTATTTAATTGCAGACAGTGTGAACACAAGATAATTTATGTTTTTTTTTTTTGGTCAACATCATTTCATTTGTAATAGAAATCCATTCCAATCAGGCTTGCAACACATTTAAAAAAAAGTTGGGGCGAGGGCAGTTCAGGGGTAGTAATGAGTATAATAACTAAATAATGATGTGATTTGAAACTGGTGATGTTAACAGGTTATTGCAATCATGATTCAGTACAAAAGCAGCATCGAGGAAAGGCCTAGTCCTTTAGGAGCAAAGATGGTCAGAGGATCACCGGTTTGCCACCAAGTGTGGGCAAAAATCTTGAAGAAGAAGAATGATGAAGAAAAACGTTTCTCAAAGAAAGATAGGAAGAGATTTGGGCATTTCTCCCTTTACAGTGCTTAACATAGAGAAAAGAATCAGGGAATCTGGAGAAATTACAGTGCGCAAAAAAATCTCTGAGGCCTCAGACGGCACTGCATTAAAAACCGTCATTCATCAATAAATGATATAACTGTGTGGGCTCAGGACTACTTCAGGAAGTCACTCTCAAGCACTACAGTCAATAGTTACATAAGGAAATGCCAGCCAAAACAGTACTGTGCCAAAAGGAAGCCGTACATAAATAGTGCCCAGAAGTGCGGTCGACTTCTCTGGGCTCAGAGGCATCTGGGATGGTCCATTGTGCAGTGGAAACGAGTATTGTGGTCAGACAAATCGGTTTTTCACATCTTTTTTGGAAGAATTGGATGTCTTGTGCTGCGGACAAAAGATGAAAAGGACCATCCAGACTGTTACCAGATACAAGTCCAAAAGGCATGGTCTGTCACGGTGAAACACCATAGGCATACATGTATGTCTTTGCGCCTGTTCTAGCGTGCTCTATGTTAGTTTACCTTGTACATGTGCTCTTTGTTTGTGTACATGCCTGTTCCCTCTTGTCCTTGCCTCATTTGTAACTCCGTCCTCGCCATTAGTGTTTCATTCTCCGCCAGCTGTGTTGTTACAAATCAAATGATGTTGACCCCCAAAAAACATTAATTATCTTGTGTTCATACTGTCTGCAATGTTTAATTTATAACTTGCTTTTTTCTTTTTTTATTCACATGTTCCACCCTGTCCCAACTTTTTCTGATTTGGGGTTGTAATATTTCACACATTTTGAGATAATTGTTTAGTGATGTAGACCAAAACATTTTATTGTACAGCATTCAGTGAAATTACTCACAGGGCTATTCTGCAGCATCTCACAGCTGGAATGAGTCTCTTGTAGTCTGCTTGTCTTGATGTGAACCTCTTTGGATTGAACTTGTCCAGCACCTTCTCTGACATCAGCAGTATGTAGGTCAGCACTGCGCACATTGAAGATGAGAGGTCTCTTCCTGGATGTTCATCTGAACTGAGGTAACTCTGGATTTCCTCATACAATGAATTATCTTTGAGCTCAAGTAAGCAGTAGAATAGGTTGACTACAGCTTCATCTGAGATGTCCTGTTGTTGTAATGCTTTAATGTATTCAGTTATTATTGTGATGCTCTCTGTGGTGTCTTCAGTGTATGTGATCAGGCCGCTGAGCAGGTTTTGACTGGATTCCAGTGAAATTCCCATCAGAAACCGCACGAACAGGTCCAGATGTCCTCTCTTACTATGCATTGCTTTATCAATGGCTCTCTTTATTAAGTCATGAAATGTGACCTTTCTAAAAAGGTATATAAGACTTTGTATGACCGTAGTTTGTGAAACCTTAAAAAAAAACTGAAGCTCTTGCATGTTCTTGTTCAGGTAACAGATGAACACATGCACTGCAGCGAGAAACTCTTGAACACTCAGATGCACAAAGAAGAAGACTTTTGTTTTATGAAGTCCGCGTTCCCTTTTAAAGAGCTCAGCAATCATTCCTGTGAACTCAGTGTCTTTACTCACATCAATACCACATGCTTTCAGATCTTCCTCATAGAACACAATATTTTTTTTCTTTAGTTGTTTAAATGCTAATTTTGCTAGCTTCAGAATCATTTCTTTATTTGAATGTAAGAGCTTTGCACATTCTGTTTCTGTTTTTCCGTCATACTTCTGACTCTTTATGTCCATCTGTATCCGCAGGAAGTGAATGTACATTTCAGTGAGTGTTGTGCTGATGATCTCTTCATTGTTCTCAATGAGAATATCCTGAAGTACTGTGGCTGTGATCCAGCAGAACACAGGAATGTGGCACATGATGTAGAGACTTCGAGACATCTTAATGTGTGAGATGATTCTGGAGGCCTGACTCTCATCTTTGATTCTCTTTCTGAAGTACTCTTCCTTCTGTTGGTCAGTGAATCCTCGCACCTCTGTGAACAAACCTACATACTTAGGAGGGATCTGATTGGCTGCTGCTGGTCGTGATGTCACCCAGACAAGAGCTGATGGAAGCAGTTTACCTTTGACCAAACTTGTAAACAACATATCTACAGATTCTTTTTTCTCAACACTGTTCAGTGATCTACTATTAAAATTTAGAGGCAGGCGACTCTCATCAAGTCCATCAAATATAAATACTAGCTTACATTTCGTATATATCTTTGATTTCTCCAGGTCCTTTAATTCAGGATAAAATTCCAGCAGAAGCTCATGGAGACTGAAATCTTCATTTGTCATTAAGTTAATCTCTCTGAATGGAAGCAGGAACACACAGTCTATATCCTGATTAGATTCTCCATCTGCCCAGTCCAGGATGAACTTGTGCACAGAGACAGTTTTTCCAATGCCAGCAACTCCCTTGGTCAGCACAATCTTCTCCTTGTTCCTCAGTTCAGTAACTATATCATTGCATTTGATTGGTTTAACCTGTGTTTTTTTATTCTTGAAAGCATCATCAATCTGCAGAATCTCATGTTCCTGATTGACATCTTCCATATCTCCCTCTGTGATGAACAGTTCTGTGTAAACGGTCTTGAGATCTGTGTCAGTTTCTTTGTTGCCCTCAAAAATATATTTAGCCTTTCCCTTCATGTTGTTTTTGTGAGATTTTAAGAAGATTTGCAGCTCTATAATTAAAAATAAGGGGCACAAGACAAAAAAGCATTAAACAATTTTTTTTGTATATATTAGCACAATTATCATTGTTAGTAACTGATGCAGACAGATTAAAGGGGTCATGAAATGTATTTATATTTTCTTCTTTCGTGATTTATGGTGCACTTATAATGTTGACATTTACATCAAAAAAAAAAAAATTAAATATAGAAAATGAAGGCCATTTTCCACCCTTGTTTTAGTCCTCTGATTTGATTGATTTGCTGTCCTCTGATTTGACATCTTTGCAACTGAAATATTTAATGTGGAGTTCTCTCAAAAACATAACAATATTACTATTACAACTGTTGAGATGAACTAAACGTGAGAAGTGTTGATTATAGCATTATATTTAGATCTACTTTTAAAAAATATTTATAATCTACTCGCATCATAAGAAAGGTTGCAGGATGAGCACTTTATCTGATGATACAGACTTTTTAATTTTTTCAGATAGTTTAAAGCAGTGCTTCTCAATCCTGGTCCTCGCGCCCCCCTACTTTGTGTATTTTGCATCTCTCTCTTTGTTAACGCACCTGATTTTGATAATCAGCTCATTAGAAGAGACCTCTGTGCATGGGCTGTGTTCCCAATTGACATGGTCCCTACACAGTGTCCGTTAAAGTTTACTTCACTTCGGAACATTAATTCATGGATTTGCACCGTAAATAAGTGAATACGATTTAATTTACGTCTCGCACACTTAAATGCACTTTGAATGGAACGTATAAATTCACTTCGAACTGGAACCGTGGCAGAAACACACGAAATGCGTGCGAGGAGAGGACGAGGATTGAGAACCACTGATTAAATTGTATTCACTTATTTACGGTGCAAATCTGTGAATTAATGTTCCGAAGTGAAGTAAACTTTAACGGACACTGTGTAGGAACCATGTCGATTGGGAACACAGCCCATGCACAGAGGTCTCTTCTAATGAGCTGATTATCAAAATCAGGTGTGTTAACAAAGAGAGAGATGCAAAATATGTAGAGCAGGGGGGCGCGAGGACCAGGATTGAGAACCACTGGTTTAAAGGATTAGGTTCAGTTAGCATCTGTTTGGTTTTGTTATTTTCCCCGAACCACTAGGGGGCGTTACAGATCTTAATAAGAAAATAAATAATAACTGTCAAAAATTAACAAGCTTAGAACATGACCAAAATTATGCGTATGATTAGCTATCTCAGTTCCATAGCTGTCACAGAGAGTTTATATTTGGTGAAAATTTAGCTACTTTTGCTTTTGTCCATAATAAGCCATTATTTGTATGTGCTGCTGCTACTGGTGAAGTGTAATGAACTATAATGATCCAATGTCTAAATTTTGAACCAAATCCAGTTTGGTCGTTGGATATTACAGAAGGCAGAACATTTTCTAACCCACAAGCTAATATTTTAGCCAAGATTTTACTGTCCACATCGAGAAGGGTGTTAAAAAAAAAAACAAAAAATATCTATATATATATATTACATAGTGGGAGAGAAAGGATTCCTCAAATGTGTTGATAATAACATTTTATAGAATTCATTTGTAAATCCATCAGGGTCAGGTGACTTTGCATTTAGCAATGACATTATTGAGGCATCTGCAGTCTCACTATCAACTGAAGGTATAGTTATTTTATCAAAAAATAACTAGAATAAATTCTCATCTTTATGAGATTCAAAAGTATATAGTTCTGAGTAGAAATCATAAAAACAATGGATGATCTGTAAATGTTCAATACATGTATTGCCTAATTTTAATTATTAGATATTATTTCCCCTCCTAAGTATGCTTTAATTGCTTAACAGAGACATATGTTCTGAGTCTCTGGCATATCCAGAAAGACCAGAAAAAAACAGAATACCACTTTTATAAACCTCTGGCCCGTGAGAGAAGAGGCAACAACAGATACCAAGTCCTGAGTATCCAGCTTTGAGACAGCAAACAGATACAACCACGTTCTGGGCCTCCAGTCAGCGAGGAAAAGGATAATATACGTTAATACTTCTTTCAGATTCTTTGTCCAGCGAGACAGATGCAGCATGTCCTAAGTCTCCCTCTTAGAGAGACAAAGCGGATCAACCAAGTGCTGAGTCTCTAGCCCAGAGAGGCAGAAGACACAAAGACATTTGCAACAAGGTTAAGCTCCAGAAAGCAAACTTTACTCCAAGGCACCCTTGGTTGTGTGTTCACTTATCCAAACATCAAAGTCTAGAGAACTTGAACCTGGTCCCTCTGCAAAGTTCAGTAAACAGATGTTTGACCTCCTCATCCTCATCCATATAAGTGCCATATCATCCATCATCAGGATCAGACAGGATCTCTGCTTTCGTGTCCACCATTATTTTTTCTTTTTTTTTTTCTGTGATTTCTGATAAGAGCTCAAGGCGCCAGGCCTATTTGCAATACTGTTCCCCATGTAGATGTATTGTCACCGACATTTAGCCATTTATGAACCGTATTAATAAGAAAAAAATTGGGGTTCCAAAAGAGAATGATCTTCTAAAATTATAATTAACTCAATAAAATTTTGTGGAGCTCACTCAAAATACACCCTACTCCATGTCTGTTCACTAGAACCCCCCTGTCACGCTGACTGTGTAAGGAATTCAGGAACTGGATTCAAAAACAGCTCTCCTTGCCGTAATTCAGGAACTGGATTCGGGATCGGCACTCCAAGCTGTGATTCGGGAACTGGATTCAGAGACAGCTTTCCTTGCCGTAATTCCGGAACTGGATTCAGATATGGCTCTCCAGGCCATGATTCGGGATCGGGATTCAGAGTCGGCTCTCCTGGCCGTAATTCAGGATCGGGGTTCAGGTATGGCTCTCCTGGCCTTGATTCGGGATCGGGATTCAGAGTCGGCTCTCCTGGCCGTAATTCAGGATCGGGGTTCAGGTATGGCTCTCCTGGCC
>JAUYWG010000021.1:311908-325011 GCA_034779775.1 Enteromius afrohamiltoni | reverse complement strand
TTGATTCGGAAATGGACTCAGGATCGGCTCTCCTGGCAGCGATTCGGGATCGGGACTCAAACATGACTCTCCTGGCAGTGATTCAGGATCGGAATTCACCATTGCTTAAATCACCTTTCTTTCACATTCTGACATTCAGTTTGGATTTCAGTAGATTGTCTTGACCAGTACCACACTCCTAAATGCATTAAAGCAACTGCCATGTGATTGGTTCATTAGATAATTGCATTAATGAGAAATTGAACAGGTGTTCCTAATAATCCTTTAGGTGAGTGTATATATTTATTTATTTATATATTTGCTATATTGATGAGAAAAAAAAATGCATTCATAATTAAAGTATTGAACAAACTCAAAATGGTTATTTGAAGCATGGTGATTAATTCTATGTTGATTTCTTCTGTAGACAGCAGTGTTTATATCTGAACTATAAACTTTTATTTTAGTACCTCTTTGATTATTTGAATGTTTGTAGCACAGAAAAAAAACGATGCAAGAAGACTTTGTAAAGATGTTTCATATAGGTAACCTGCTCTCTCAGAGCAAACGCAGATCTGAATGTCACAATGACAGACTTACAACAGGCCCCTTGTTGAGTATCACTGAAGTACTGTAGGTGATTCCTTACATTTGTGCACAGAGGGTGTGTGTTTACATGTCACATGTCTCAAGTATACTATAGTTATAAGAAAATCAGTTCATGGTCCTGATCACATTAAAATAATGAGATCAAACAGAGAAGCAGGACATGGTGTTGAATTGTTGGCTGTAAAACACACAGTTGTAAATGTTGTTGATTTACCTTGTCTGTATTTCTCTTCCATCTCAGGGGTTTTCTGTTGATCTGGTAGAGAAAGAAAAGATACATAAATAATGAGATCAACAGAAAATACAGATAAATATAATAGTTGAGATATTATACCGCAGCATTAAAATGTTTCTAAATCATGAGATTTTTATTAAAATGACTATGAGGTTGTGAGAGTACTATTACAAGACACACTACTAGCTCTACTAACATCTGAGTAAAGACTGGTAATGTAAATGTACCGTTTCCTTCAGCATTTGAGCCATAAAAGGTCACTGGTCCTGTGATGATGTTTCCAATCAATGAAGGAGCATTTACACTTGCACCTGTTTCAGCTTTTATATCAGCACTGACTGTAGTCGGGACATTTCTCATCTGGACTGGAGCGTAGTGTAAAGAAAGAGAGATATTATTAGACAGATATATATATATGTAAGGAATAACTGACGCCGGGCCGTTGAATTATTAGAAAAATAATGCACACCCGAAGTGGTGATGCTTTGCTTGAGCCGTTGATAGCAGACTAATGCAGTTAATAATGAAGTTATTAACTGAAAGAGAGACAGAGACACAGAGAAAGAGAAACAGAAAGAGAGAGAGCTTGAATGAATTAGGCTACCTCTCAACAGTGTTATGAAGCACCGTCTCTAAACTGTAAGTCTGCTTTAAGATGCAGCACTGTTATTACCTCGCTAGTGAGAAATGTCATGTGTAGCTTTTAAGTTGCTACACTAGGCTAACTGATAAAATCGTCAGGGAAGCGCTGACAACGCGTTTTTGTCTGAGTGTGTAACCGTAGTGTGCGTGTGCAAGGACATGTGACTTCAGTAATGAGACAAAAAAGCTTGTGCATGTATATTTATTCATTTAATTACTTATTCATTCGTTGCATTTTTCTATTTATTGCAATAATAAATTAAACACAAAAGTCCTGAGGCATAAGCTATCAATATGTATTCAGTCATTATTTGTTGTACCTGCAATAATAACGGGGAAAACATGTAGCAGGCCTCGCAGCTGTATTATGTTTAATTTTCGATTCATGCAACAACTTTATTTATCTAGACCTACATGTTTTATTTATTGAAATTAAACTGCACGTTTCTGTTAATTGTAAAATTAGACACCGAAAAGGGCAGATCAAGTGCAGGGGGCTGTGTGTTAGCAGAGACCGTCTTTTCCTGTTGGTCCCGTGGTTGATTTTCTGTGCCGTTTGAAGTTTTGTTTGCTGAGAGGATCTGGCTCAATTGTGTTCTTTCTTCTTCCAGCCCTGCTTCAGACAGGATTTGAACTGCGGTGCTTCTCAATGAATGGTTGGTGTATCTTTTGGATAACCCAACTGCCTTGCAGATGTGAGGAAGCATATTTCCGGGGTAGTTCACACCCATGGGTTCGCGGGAATACCAGAACTCTCACCTGGCAAGCTCCTCCTGTGGCGCTTTCAGGGGATGAAGATAGAAGGATGTGGCATCAGGTGGGCATTTAGTGAGGTACTTTCTGAAACTTTTAACTGGGCAAAGGGGGTCACTTGTGTTTGCAAGTACTGACGTCTTTCCCAGCCTTTCTAAACTTTTTGAGGACGGCCCTGAATACATCGTTTGATGACTTAAATTCCGATTGACCAATGATGTTGTACTTGGATATGTAGCGGTTCAGTCCAGCTCTTAGGGAAAGAAAACTTGACACTGAATACTCTGCGCCGGATGCGTTTCGGACAGTGGCATAGAAAGCTTGCAGCTGGCTATTTAAAGTGTCTGCCCCGTATCTCTCTACCTCATCCAGAGACGTATTTTTGGCTTTAAGCCAGTCCTTAAACACATTAACTGCCCAAGCTGTTGTTTTTTTTGGTGTTTTCTTCGTGTTTTTCTCCCTCGAGTATGTCTAGCTGTTCTTCACTGATCGTTTTATATCTTTTGTTGTTGCCTTTGATGTCCACTTCCGTTTATGTTGTTTTTCATCTGGACTGTCTAATACCGCTGCAGCCCAGTAGTAGAAAGTTCGATATTCACCGTAAATATTAATATTTCCTTTTTTTGCACACCTCAGAACATTCGTCAGCCAATCAGATTCAAGCATTCAACGGCCCCCTTTGTATAAATATATACATAGTGAAAAAGATTTTTAAAGCATATGATATAATAAATAAACATTAACAGATTTTTATTCTTCTGATTCTGTTTGTGACATGTTTGTTTTACTCAGCTGTAACTGGAATTACGAAACAAACATGTCTTTATCTTCAAACAAAAACAGTTAAAATGATTTCAGCTATATGGTTTCAGCTATATGGTTGGTTTAGTTCAGTGTTTCCCGAACTTGGGGGCATGTCAAGGTTAATGGATCAGACACAATCAGCAGAATGTTTTGGAAAAGAAACCTCTTCAGCATGAGCCACTGTCAAATTATCACACATTTTGTTCATAAATGACAGGATTGTCACAAGACCACATTATTCAGACAATTCCTCTGCACAATTCTGACTTTTCTGACAATTCTGTGTAGCAGTCTGGAATTAAACCACACCATGCTGGTAGTGTCTGGTCAGTGGAGAATTAGCTCCACAACTAATATTATATACATTGCTTGTCTCGTTTCGGTGCATGTGTGCGTCGCAGGGTTCAACGGTTCATGACACGCTCAATGTAGCCTTCGGCCCCGTATGTGATGTCAGCGTGTTTCCCTTTCGTGCAAAAGAATTGAGGTGTCTACGGTGTTCATACACATCAAAAGTGTACTTCATTAATATAGACTTACTGGATCATAATCCAGCATACTTGGGCTCGTAAGTTAACCAATTATCAGTGTTTTTCTAATGAAAAATGTATATGTTTGAAAATCATTAAACTGCCCCCAAACCCACCCAAGCCAATATTTACCCGCGCAATGAATTTCAAAACCACCCAATCTGGCAACACTGTTTTTGTGTGTCACAAGCTGATACAGGTAGTGATGATTCTCTCCGGCCAATCAATGTTCATAATCATAATTTGCTAATGGTACAGCACACTTGAAACCTCAGCCGAGGTGGTGCTAAAAAGAACCAGGTACCAGGTAATGTACCCAGTGGAAAACCCTCAAAAGTGAACCGTACAGTAGAAAAGCGATAATAGATTCATGACACAGGCACTTATTGATGTGCTGAAGTTGTTTTACCTTGTTTTTCTCTCTGTTTTTCTGCTGCCTGTAAGCGTTCATGTTCATCTGTGAAGAAAAAGGTAATAAAGAATGTTAAAATCTGTTTAAATTAATGTTAAAAATAGTAGAAATTAGAAATGAGTAATTATTCAGTGAGATTTTGTTCTGTAGAAATAAAGAAAGTCTCTCAACCAGATGTTCTGAACTTCAGTCTTTGGTAACAGCAGCAGCATTTGTAAAATGTTTCTGTTTTGACTCACCCAGTGTCTCCAAATTCTGCTCCGACGCCATCTTCTGTCACTGACTCACTTCTGCAGGACAAGAAGAAAAGGTTGTTCAGATTTTTAAAAGGCTAACACCACAGTCAGAGATGGGTAGTATTTATGATACATATATGAAGTTTCTACAAAACAATTTCGGGTGGAGGGGTGAGGAGGCATTCGTTTATGATCTCTGCCTCCCCAATCTTCCAATCATCTTATTATCCTATCAGATCTCAGGCCAGGCCGTACAAATAGCCAGAGTCCCTTCCTTTCTCAGCTTGATCTAAATATCCCTACACTTCCTTCTTTGCTTCATGGGGAGCCCTCAGGGTTGGGAATCGACTGTCAACCTCTTTCCCTCCTGAGCCCTAGGGCTATTCACCCTAGGGCTCGGCAGTCCTTCCAACCCTGAGCTTTTTCCCTGAACAGCATGCCAAACAGTCTTCGCTTAATTCGAATGCCGACAAGCCTCGAACTCGTGAAATACGTATTATGATGATGATGCATGTATATGTGATACATATTTTAAATACAAAATAGGATTTTTTCATTTGTATTTAACAGGGTTGATCAAAATGTATCAAAGTGTAGTAGTTTTGTTGGTAGTTTTAAAATATTGTAAAATGCTTTATATGAATTCCACATGATGACATCATAAACATACTGTTTTGATAGTTTTAACACTGACATTAATACCATCCCCTTATGTTATTTCAGTTTGCAATGTATTGTCTATTTTGTGGGTCCAACCAACATAGTTTTATTACCAACAAGGCCCACAGCACCCGCAAATACTCGTGACATGTGCACAATAGTCGTTTCTGGAGACCAACTGCCACTTAGTGGTAAGGAGCATTTCCATTGTGTTGTGGCTTAATGTCGTCATGTTATGAGCTTATGTTTGCTTTTTAACCCCCTGTGGTCGGCAAACGCATACATGTGTTTTGAGGTGTCTTCTCCTGATGACGCCAATAAGAACTTATATTACACACTGAGTTTTGATCGTACAGATAAGAGCAGTACATCAATCGAATCTGTGAAGGGTCTACTTTAATTTGTATACACATATAATAACAACACAACTTCTTGCTTTTCGAAAATGAAGAAAACATACAGGGTGCGCTGTCTGCCCCGTTGGTCAGCGTGATCTTCAATGAGCTATGAGTTACTAAAATGAAACTAAAACTCACCGAAAACTCCACACAGCGACATGAGAGTTATATCTGTAGAAAGCTTGATATGTCTGCTATTACACTAAGAAACCAGCGCAATGTCCAGTCTTTCACGTCTCCCTCATTACAACGTTACATCAGACAAGAAGAATGCAGACTCCAGCGAGTTACGGATAGATCATCGTAACGAGTGAGTAATGCTTATTTCTTGTATTAGTTTGCTTGATGTCTGTTAAAGATCTCTTGATCTGGAAAGCATCTGCTGTCTAAAAACATCTGGCAGACATCTTTCAGATGTCAGTTTTACATACATCTACTAAGTCATAAACAGACATCTATTTGGCATCTAAAAAGAGACGTCCAATAGACTTATTGCAGATGAGCAAACAACCTAAATAATACATCTTACAGATGTAAATGCAGGCATCAAATAGATGTCTCCTAGATATATGAGTGCTATCAGGAAATTATCATGGAAATTCAAATGGTCTCCATTAAAATATCATTATAGCTGAAATTACAGCTAAAACTCATGATTTTTGTTGAGAGTGCATTGTCTGACCGAAAATTCTTGATGCTTGGGAATTCTCTCATAAACAACAAAGTGGAGATGTAAGAAAGCGATAAATTTCACAGTGTATACAGCTTCAAGGATTATAATAAAATATACAGTATAGATTTTTTTGAGAGTGCTTAAACTCATGATAGACAGATGAATATATATATTATTCTGTACAATACGACATACATTCATATCAAATGTTATCTCAGCACTTATACGCAATCATAGAAGTGCATTCGATGCATTTGCTTTAAAGCTTTGGCAGTTAAATATTTAATTTACGTGCTGTTCTGAATTGATTTTGAGCACGTAAACATGACGTGCGTGCACATTTTTAAACAGCGCCTAGTTTTTTTCATCTAATAAGTTGTGTTTCGCATCTGATGGATTTTGCATCTAATACTGTAAAAACACACAGGTTTAAGTGAATGTTTTTGCACTCTCTCACTCTCGCCCACGCTAGGGTTTTGTCCATTAGGGTTCGGAGTTCGCCGCTCTCCCGACTCGCTCCCCAGACAGCTCGCCAAATTTGCTTATTATTCATTATGAGGAAAGCGTGAACTCTTGAAATATAAACACAACTAGTTATGTCTAAAGTAAAAGTAAACAGTTCAGAGAAAAGGATGCATACAGTACTAAACACACTGTCAGCAGTTATTAAAGGCATAGTTCACCAAAGAAAAAACCCCCCCAAAAAATTCTATTATTATTTACTCACTCACATGTTGTCCCATGTTGTATTGAACAGAAAAGAGGATATTTTGAAGAACGTGGGTAACCAAACAGTTGCTGGTTCACATTGACAGCAACTGTTTGGTTATAATCTAATGTATTTCCAATAACAAAGTTTTTTTATCTTTGCCAACTTTGGCCTAAAACATTTGTTCTTCTGTCTGCTGTTCTTTTTTATTTTATACCGTGAAAGGCTTGTTTTTTTTGTTTGTTTTACAACAGGCAATTAGATTGGCTGTAGTGCGCAGGCAACTTGCAAAATAATAAAACCAACATGACAAAATCGTGATATTCCTGAATAAAATGGTGCTATGATATTTTTGCCATATCACACCCTTAACTTGTGCTACATATACATATATATATATATATATATATACACACGTGTAATGATTCACAATAATCACAGTTCGGTAAGATTTTTATTTTTTTATTTTATTTTTTCAAACTACCAAAAAAGCATAATTACAAGGTATTGGGAATTACAACATTTCTAGTAAGATTGGGACTGATTGAGTTGTGAGGCAGATGCCTATAACCTATAGCATGAGATTCACTAAAGAAGGTTAGTATTAATTACACATTGTTATGATGCGTGTGAAGTCCAATAGCCAAGCGTCAATGAGTATCAAAAACAAGGGTTTTTAATATAAACCAACGAGGAATCTGACATACAGAGAATCACTGAACACACGTCTAAACATTAACGATAACGGACCAAGACTGAGACACAGGGAGCAACTTAAGAAGGGCAGACAATCAGTGTAAACGAGCTAGACACACCTGAAAATAATCACTAATTAACAGAAGTAGGTCACAAGAGGAAAACACAGAGCACATGGGAAATGACAACAGGAACATTCAAACATGTAACAGAAATGTTATAGACAGGGACATGTAATACAACAATACAGAAAAAAATTATAATGAACACAACCTCAAGATTTACTCACAGTGTCATAAATATTGTGATGAAAACATAATAAAGCCTAGGAATCATTGTCTGGCTGAAATGGGCTCATGAAGGAATAATGTAACGGGGCTCAATTGATGTTACATTTAGCATTTTCTTAAAACCCGCATTTTCCACTACCGAGTGGGGATAGTTTGTAATGTGCATGTTTCTAGTTTTCATCTAGTTTCAGTTATTGACACGCTGGGGTGATGTCGGCACAAATAAGTTGACATGCTGGGAGTATTGCTGCTGATGAAGCTCACAGTCATGTAGCAGATGCGACATACATAGTAGCACTGAAAACATTCTATTTTACACAATTTATTCTCTTTTATTTTGTTTTCAAAACATTCCACAGGCCACAATCAACAACCTGATCAACTCTATGTGACGGAGATGTGTTGCACTGCGTGAGGCAAATAGTGGTCACACCAGATACGGACTTGTTTTCTATTATGTTTTGGGCAGGGTTCTATTGTTTTTTGTTCAGCAGGAAAATTTAGATAAAATAATGTTATTATCACAGGAAATGTGAATCATTGTCCATCATTTTCAAGCAGTGATAACAGCTGTTTATGACAGTTTATGACAAATGTCGAAATCCAGAAGAACTGTGGCAACGTCTCCAAGATGAAGAAAAATATTTATTTATAAATCAAATATTTATTTGATTTAGTTAATAGAAGTAGTTAATAGAAGTAATAGAAGTAATTGATAAATTAAATCTATTTATGGCATTACTTTTGAAAGATTTTGAGTGTCTAAAACTTTGAACAGCACTGTAGCTTTGTGTCACGTGGGGTGTCAGGAAGCCGAGGGGAAACGTGTGGATCCAAATGCAAAGCTTTAATAATGTCCAGATTCAGAGTCGTACAGGCAGATTCGGCAACAGAGAACAGCAGCATCAGAGGAAAAGACGAAAGCGTGGTCAAAAGACAGTAGCAAAGGTCGATAACAGGTAATCCAAACGAGAAACACGAATGACTAAGACAAGAAAGGAAATGTTACAAAGGGTAGGAAAATTCATACACACACAATGATCAGCGAATTACAAACAAAAGAACCGAACCTTAAATACATGTAAAAACTAGGCCAGTGGGTGGAGATACATCAGTGGCCATGACAACAGACAAGGTGGGTGGCGAGTTCATAATAAGAGTCCGGGGAAAGCAACGGAGACAAACACACAATAGAAACATGAAGCTGGAGTGCCATACAGTGGCTTGTGCTGGCCACTCCAGCTGAGGTGTTACACTTTGCAGGTAGGTTTTTTGAAGCAGTGTTTGCAGGGAGGCATCACGTCAATAAATTCCAGGTTTTGTCACAGCTTTTTGGCAACAATATATTTTTGCTGCAGTGCAGTGGCTATAATTGCAATTACACACTCTATTCAATGAGGAGCATAAAGACAAACAGCCAAAAAAGGGGTTTGGCAAGTGTTAATAACAGTATTTTGATTGCAAAAAATGTCAATCATGTAGTTACAATGCACATTAAAGGGTTAAAATATATTAAAATAGAAAACCAATATTAGAAATTGCAGTAACATTTTCAGTTTTCCTGAATTTTTGATCAAATATGTGGATCATGGAGTAAGTTTTTGCACTTTTAAGACACTCCCTTGACGTGTGCAAGTGGGGATCGTGAGGACTTTATTTCAGATGCTTAAAAGAGTTACATCATTGAATATATTATTATTTGTATTATGCTTTTAAATTAGATTTGAACCAGAGCCAACACGATTTTACATTACATGAATTAATGCTAAAGTAAAAATATAACGTCTGACTGTCCTACAGAAAACCAACTTTACCACGCCTCATCTTTGTGATCATAAAGAGGTTTAAATAAAATAATCGGAATGACTTGAGCACAGCGACCAATGTCACATTATAAGATAAAACTCATGCACACAACTAAGGAAAGATAAAACACTCACCCGTATCTGTTTCCTCATCTGAAACCAAACAGGAAGCTCTGAAATTTCTTTCACCATCATGAAACAAGTTAAACCTACTTCCTCCCTTCTTTCTTACAGACATGAGAATAAGAACAATAGTCAGATGCTGTAGCTGCACAGTATCTGTTGCTCTTCTTATTGGTGGCATAAACTCAGCATAACATGCTATTTAATGTGTGATTCATTTACAATTAATCAGATTAAATAATTGCCACATTAATATAATTAATTAGATTAAACATTTTAATCACTTACCAGTCCTTACACACACACACACACACACACATATATATATAAAACACACAGAGAACGGTCTCAGGTTGAAGCGACCGTATAAATGATAGAAGGAAAGTGGAGAGAAATAGGAGCAAGGGACAATAACACAATTGGGTCTGAAGGGGTTTGGGGGCACTGACTAAGCTTTGACATGCCCTGAAATTTGTGTTTTTTTCAGTGTCTTAAAACATACTGATGACTAAAATCTGGTTAATCTTCAATTAGAACAGACTGGGCTATAATAATGTGTGAACACCATGAATGTACATTTACTGTTTATCCATGGTCAGTGAAAAACTAAAAGTCCCTGAAATAATGCCTTAAAGCAAATACTGAACATTTGTTTACAAGACTTTTGAGAACAGGGTGTCGTAGACTAGCATTTTTTGCCACAAAATGATTTGAAAATCATCCTGTTTACTTCCGGTTTGGGTTACAGTATATTGGTTTAATATGTGCGAACCATGTTTCGTGATAGAATGCCAGTATGCGAGTGATTCACACCTGAAAGACAAAGCGCCTCTCATGATGAGCCACCAGTCAGTAATGTGTCTGTACAGCAGGTGACAAAGAATGTTAGGAGAGTATAATAATGTGGATGTGGATTTTATTTACAACACAGTATCGTCAAAATGTACACTGAAGGTCAAAGAAACATTGTTCATCATTGAGTACACTGATCTAAACACTGAGATTTGAACAGTTATCTTTGTTATTTGTTATACCTGTTAAAATGTTGAAACAAGTAAACCATACCTGATATATCCAGTGTAATATTCGTCATTATTTACAAAAAGCACTTGTAGAAAGGGATCCAGTATTCAATAAGCCAAGCTTTATCAGCTGTTTATCTGTATTACATGTGAAGTCAAGTCACCTTTATTTATACAGTGCTTTACACACTTTCACATCCATTTCCATTTGGAAACATCTCTAACTGAACCAAATATGGTGAGAACACTTCCCTTTAAAAATCATGTGATTGAACCCCTAACTTGTACTCACACTAGGCATGGCTGCCATGAACCGAGCTTGAGTATGATTGCCCCTCCCCCTCTGGCCTGCACTCACACTGCACCAGAGCACGCTTACGTCATTATGATGCAGTGTTTTTTAAGATAAACAGGAAGTGAAGCATAGTGGAGTCCATCGCTCTGTTTACTTTGTGGCTTATTATTTTGAGGTGTTTGGTCTGCGGTGGTTCACAGCCCTCTCACAGCGCATTGATGGACCAGTCTATTGCCTTTGTGGCTCTGTAATTTTCAAGCAATCTTACTAGTCGTAGGAGGAGTGTCGCAAAAAAGTGACGTCATGCTTCCTGTTCCGTGCTCCAGCACCTGAGCCCAACTGAACCCAAGATTGAAGCACTCACACTAGTCAGACAAACTGCGCTTTGGGTGGTCAAACGGACTTGGGCACGGTTCAGATTACCTAGTGTGAGTACATCCTTAGAAGCCACTCTGTGCTCTCAAGCAGATCAGACACATCTGTTTGTCTGCACTGTTGATAAATGTGGGCCCTAGTTGTACCAGTCGCACTGAGACATTTTAAATGATACCAGAGACGACTGTTAGTTCACTTGCATTGCCATTTTCATGTAATCATTTTGAGCAGACGGAATAGAAATAAAGATGGGTGGAGAGGTCCTTCACCTCCACTCTGGGTGGTGTCTCGATGATGCCTGTATGTTTGTATTGTATTGTTGTAATTCTCAAATCAAAGATTCCTCCATCCTTACACTAATTAGTCAACATCCACCAATTTTATTTATTTTCAATAAGATGTTAATATTTAACATCTAGGTTCATGAAAAATTTAACAAATTCATTCAAAAATAAACAAAATGTAAAGGATTTTAAATCACTAATTAATATGAAATGTATTTACATACTGTCACGTTGTCACTCAGGTTGAGGGTAAAGGAGCACTCGAGGCTGAGATCTTACAAACAATATTCTTTACTTAGAATCTTAGACATAGGACAGAGCACATACGGGTAGACACTTGAGGACTGACATAGAGGGTTGAAACACAGACGCTTGAATACACATACTAACGAGGATAGAACTAAAGGCACATGGGGAACACAGCTGACACGAGTTACACAATTAACTAAACTAGAACAGGAAACACCAAATATTGTGTTAATAACACAAACTCTGACACATACATTGCTGTCTTTTGACCAAAGAGACCCTTTCAATGGATACTTAGTGGCAGAAATATTTTCCTGGTACTTCCCAAGGGATTTTCATATGCACTCCTATGAAAATGGTGCCAAACAATCCAACTGGTCCCAGATTGAGAGAGTGAGTTTGATACCAAAAAGTATAAAGTGACCTGAAATAACTGATAATTTATTTTCCTGATGTGTGACAATGTTTATTGTCTATAAGTCCTTTGCACAATCTGAAATGCACTTAAAATTTAACTGGAAATTAGGTGCTTGGCGTCCAGCAAGAGGAGAACTGGCCCCAACTAAAGCCTGGTTCTCCCTGTAACAAGTCAGCTGGAAGTGCCAGTACATTCCACTGGATGGCACTCCAGCGCCATGAGTACTCTTTGTGTGTTTGTCTTTGTTTCTATGCCAGGACTCTTATTATGAACTCAGCTCCTCCCACCTCCCCACTTAATTTCTAACAAAAGATATTTTAACAAAATGTGTATTTTAGTCAGAATTATGAGTTGTCTGTTTGTTTTAATGAACAAATCAATTTCGTTGACAATTATTTTCATTATGGATTAGCTGTTGCTGGCCTAGTTTTATACAACTGCAGTATAAAACTAGGATAAACAATTACGACCCTGTGTGCAGGGTCATCAAGATCACATTAACAACCTTGATCACAATATTAATAAAGGTAAAAAAAGGTTCTTTCATCAGAAAAGTTTTACACATTCTACAAAATACATTCACAAGAAATGATCAAATATCAACTCACATAAGATGAAGATTTCATCAAGATGTTATTTCAGGCCTAAAGCAAGCTGATTTATTCTACATTGAGTCACTTCAAGGAGACCGATGAAGGCCAGATGAATCCACCATACGTTTACTTGGTGAAGGAAATGTCCCTCTTTTCAAAATCTTCTGATGCTGCACACATGGCAGTAGTTGTCAGTGTGAAGTCTATCATATAGTCCAGTAGGTTACAGTGCAGTTACAAACCTTTGGTTTCGTTGTCTTGATCTTCACCCTATATGGTCTCAGAACCTAAAAATGAGAAGAATATATATATA
>JAUYWG010000021.1:291517-302987 GCA_034779775.1 Enteromius afrohamiltoni | reverse complement strand
ATCCTCTCGCGACCCCCCCTCAATGTCTCACGACCCCCCAGGGGGTCCCGACCCCTACTTTGGGAACCACTGATATAAAGAACAAAGAAACAAATTGCTAACAAAAGGACGAAGAACATACATATATAGTGATATCTTGATTAAAAAAAAAGGTAAAACAAATTTTCTTAAAGTATTTAATATCATATCATAAAGACTGTACTTCAGTATGTTTTTGTATTTAAATTATTTAATGTTATTATTTAATTTTCTGTGAAACAATTGACCAAAGCACATACAGAAAAATTGGGCAATGCGTGTACTATGTTGATAATAACAGCACAGTTTCACAAAGCTTTGTTTAAAAGTTTCACATTTTTTTTGGTCCTAAATATAAAATTAATTATGGTTGTTATTAAAGTTTTTGGTGAAAGGGAAGGTCTCTCGGGTCTTTCTGTTTTCTAATCATGTATATACAACTTTCTACTGCACAGACAGCCAAGTTTTTATTAAAAGTCATCCATGTCAGCAGTGAATTGCTCTTGTAAGTGCCTATTGTTCATGAGGTTCAGAAACTTCAGTGACACCACATGCATGGCACCAAGTCATTGATATGTTTTTCTTCTGTTTTTATGAGGCTCCATTTGCAAAGCACATTAGTATTTAAATATAGCATCCCAACTCCCTCTAAATTGTAGGTGTACAGTTGTCTACAACAAAACTTTGTACCAAACTATCTGGTTGTCCACACAAATTAATTTTATTAGTTTATCCATATTATTTATAGGGCTGGATGACATAGCCCTGATTTATCCTAATTACTTTTTTGCTTTAGATGTTTATTTTTCAAATAAAACAGCTCCTATTTAAGTGATTTCTTGATTGAAACAGGTATGGCAATAATTAGGCCTGGGGGTGGCTACAGAAATTGAGCTCAGATATGATAAACCACAGTTAAGTTATTTTTTAACAAGGGGGCAATCACTTTTTCACACAGGGCCATGTAGATTTGGAGTGTTTTTTTTCTCCCTTAATAACATAAACCTTCATTAAAAACTTTGTGTTCAATTATGTTATCTTTGAGTAATAGTTAAATGTGTTTGATGATCAGAAACATTGTGTGACAAAGTGTGACAAACATGCAAAAGAATAAGAAATCAGGAAGAGGGCAAATAGTTTTTCACACCACTGTATATATGTACATCACTTTTTGATTGGTAACATGGGTTGTACAGCATCATGGGTAATATTGTTTTTGTTTCACTTATTCTGTTATTAAACTTGATGATGTGTAATGTGTATATAATGTTTCAGGTGTCATTTTTGTGTGTATTTGACAGAAAAAGAACTGGCCCATGCATAAGCTGGAGTGTCAGGCCATGTGTGTGTTTGGAGAGAACTGGTGCCCGTCAGAGACGGTGCGACTGGTGGCCAGGATCCTCGCCAGGCTGGTCAGATATAATCACCTTTTCATTCCATCTCTGTAGATACAGAATGAATGAGTGTTTGACGTGTATGTACTGATGCAGAGACAACAAAGAGAGAGAAGCCCATCAGAAAAACTGCTCTTGCTGAGGGATATGGAAGCCCGTAAGTACCAAAAATCATTCAACACATCTGAGGGCATGCTGTGATTTGTATTTTTCATTGTTTTCCCCTGTTTTGTACTCGCTCTTGGACATGTCTTGTGAGAAGAGTATGCTGTGCAGACAAACTATAAAGGTTTGAAGATGAACTGTCGTTGCCTCGAGTTTTTACTTCTGCCTTCTTTCTCATCCGGGTAGACTCTCTCTCTCTGGTAGCCATCACTTAGTGTGAACGCAAGAATGAATGTCTTGTTACATCCACAAATGCATTTGTTTATGTAATAAAATCGCAACATTTGCTGTAATGTAATCGCATAGGCTGACATCGCGATTGCGATATGATTAATCGTGCAGCACTACTTTTAATATTCTTATCACTTGGAAATGCATCACAGGAGTAGATGTCATTTTTATGTCAGCTTTAAACATGTACAGCTGTTAGATCGTATTTTTATGTCTTCATTTTCTTACAGACATTGAGGATATGAATAATGAGAAAAGAGAGATGACTGAAGCACATATAGCTGGTCTCTATCAATTCTACTCCAAACACCTGGACATCCCTGATCATCAGGCCCTGCTCACACTGTTCTCACAGGTAAACACACTATAAAACAGAGGTTACCCTTCCTTACTGCGTTACTGATAAGTCCTGCTCTAGTACATAAAAATGGCATTAGTTGCCATGTGATTTTGCTGCTAAGCATAAACCAATATGCAACAGAAAGCAGAACATTTACAGAAAAAGATGGATTATAATGATAAATAAGTTGGCACAGGTTTTTAAATTTCTTGAAGTAATCAGTAAATTAACAGGAGCTGTGGGTGTAAAGCAAACTTTCATTTTGATTTGAATTTTTTTTTTATATAAATTAAATTTGAGGAGAAACTGTGTGATACCATAAAGCTAACAATAAGCCCTTTAAGACATACAGACTTTTCCAGAAAATTACCGGTAAATTACCGGAATGAGATCATGTGTGAACAGGCCCTTTTTAAAAATTACCGCAATTGCCGGAATTCTGCTGTGTAAACGTAGAAGAAAAATTACCGGTATGTGCACCTACAACTTCAGAATACGGTTATGTAAGATCTACTCCGGACCAATCAGAACATTCTGATGCAGATGGTGCATTTACTCTGAACTGTTTACAAAAATAAAAGAAATGTCATCCAGTTGGAACGACAATAAAATTAAAGTGCTTATCTGGGCGGATGAAGCAATTTGTCGTCACCTGAGAGTAATTGTGAGTGATATATTAACTTATGATAAAATAACTAGCGTTGCACACCGAACGTGAACGTATGTTTTTTGTGATCGTAAGCACATCGTCGGTGCAGTTCCGCGTTTGTCCGCTGGCGAAAAGGCTGTGTCAGATTGAGCGGTCAAGCACAGTTGCTCTCCACGACTGTGCTGACCAAAAGCACGATGGGAAACGACTGACTGACAAAACAGCTTCATGCTGATTGGTTAGGACAACCATGATGCTGCGTTTTTTTTAATCTGATTTCATGTGATTATGTATATAAATTATGCATGCATAATTCCAAAAACTATGTGCAATCTCTTAGTGAGAAATGTAATTGGTATAATATTTCTGTTAAAAGAAATAAAATACATGTTTATATTAAAGTAGAAATGGACGATAAATACGCATTTCGTATGGAAATTAAATGACATGCACTTTGAGTGTCTTGTGACTCTTGAGAGTTTGTCATATTTGTATTCATATTAAAGCAACAGAAATTAAATTATATCAAATAGGCATCTGTTCCACGCCTACTCTTGCCTACATTTCAGGCGAGGCAAGGCGCATCTCAAACAAGCCTAATGGAAAGACTTGGCGTTATGTGACATGACATGGCGCTGTTCTCGTTACGTTTGTGATGGACCTTAGAGAGCAAGGAATTCATAGGACAAAAATTCAGGTCATGAACTGAAAACTAAAAAGATTGTGTCAAATATCTGAAAATAAGCAAGCATCACAAACGTTGTCTTATACAATGTCTCTGGGACAAAGCAAATGCATGAATGTGAAAGTTTGAAACAAAAATGAAACCATCAACAAAAAGACTTACTGCATATACCCCTGCATGTTAACAAATACAAGCACAGCTGCTTAGAGGTTAATGATGATGTCACAGATATACCAGTATTATGGAATGGATGTGTGAATGGTGCTATTCTGGAAAAAAGACGGAATGCCGTTGCCTGTGTGAACAGTGCAGTTTTGAATTAACATTATATATTTGGAAAATATTACTACTAGCTTAAAATAATTAATAATTCACATTTATTGTCATATCACTTCTTACAAAAACTATTGGTCAAAAGCAACTTTAAAAAGTTAAAAAAAAAACTGATTTAGTGGAGACATGGGATATATATGTATATATATGTAATACAATTGTGTATAGATATTTATTAATCAAAGAGTTTCTTTAAGAACTCTTAAAAGGTTTATTTTATTAAATATTTTTATTAAATGTGTAAACCTAAATGGTTGTTCTTCCTGTTTGGAGCACTAGAGTACATTAATATATGTTGTTGGCACTTCATGGACATATTGTAGAGAACATCATAACAAATTAATTCCAAAATGTCTAAGCAAGTAACAGTAACCAAAGTGGATCGTTGCAAAGGGTCAATCACATAATGGTCCAATTGAAGTAAATGATTGTTTGGAGCAAAAATACATGATGTGTTGTGTCTACCTCACACAGATTCACTGCAACGGCTTTACTGTGGAGGATGAGGAACTCTCAAACTTGGGTTTAGCTATTTTTCCAGAGTAAGCACAAGCATACACATGCACAATCTCTATTATGACATGCTCATCTCACAAGACTTCATGCTGTCCTTGTGTGTAAGTATTTTCATTTAGAACATTAGACAGTCCAGGTCTATTTCCAGACTCTTTTGGGCATGGCTGGTTGCCTGTTTTGAGGAATTTCCGAACACTCATAAAACAGTTTCCTGCGATTAACATCAGTGACTGTCTTTAATTTTGCATGGATTGTGTATAATTGTCCACAAATGGGCTTGGCTAGATTTTAAATTAGCAACTGATAATAATGTCATATAATTTTAGCCAGTAATGATATGTGATAATGTAAATACTATGTTTAAAACGGCCACCTACTGATCATAATTCAGCACATTGTAAATGCATATTTAAAAAGCATTACATATGATTATTAACTATAGACGTTATTATCAGTGATATTATGAATTTTATTTTGTTTTAGAGATTAGTTTATCTTGGAAATGGTTGTATAGGTGCTGGTCATATAATTAGAATATCTTCAAAAAGTTGATTTGATCCATTCAAGAAGTGAAACTTGTTTATTCCACACAGACTGATATATTTCAAGTGTTTATTTCTTTTAATTTTGATGATTATAACTGACAACTAATGAAAACTCCAAATTCAGTATCTCAGAAAATTACTTAGGACCAATACAAAGAAAGGAATTTTTGAAATCTTTGCCATCTGAAAAGTATGTACAGCACTCAACACTTACAGTAGTTGGTGCTCAATTTTGCCTCAATTACTGCAGCAATGCAGCATGGCATGGAGTCGATTAGTCTGTGGCACTTCTCAGGTGTTTTGAGAGCCCAGGTTGATTTTCTATGGGGTTCCGGTCAGGCGAGTTTGCTGGCCAATTAAGAACAGGGTCCTGTTGGAAAATGAAATCTGTATCTCCATAAAGTTGGGCAGCAGCAGGAAGCACAAAGTGGTCTTAAAACGTCCTGGTATACAGCTGCGTTGACCTTGGACCTCAGAAAACACAGTGGACCAAGACCAGCAGATGACATGGCACCCCAAACCATCACTGACTGTGGAAACAAGCAACGTGGATTCTGTACCTCTCTTCCTCCAAATCCTGATTCCAAAGTGCAAAATTGACTTTTATCAGAGAACGTAACTTTGGACCACTCAGCAGCAGTCCAGTCCTTTTTGTCTTTAGCCCAGGTGAGATGCTTCTGACGCTGTCTGTTGTTCAAGAGTGGCTTGACACAAGGAATGCGACAGCTGAAACCCATGTCTTGCATATATCTGTGCGTAGTGGTTCTTGGAGACTCGAGCTGCAGTCCACTCTTTGTGAATCTCCCCCACATTTTTGAATGGGTTTTGTTTCACAATTCTCTCCAGGGTGCGGTTATCCCTATTGTTTATAGACCTTTTTTTTACCACATCTTTTCCTTCCCTTCACTTCTCTATCATTGTTCTTGGACAGACAGCTCTGTGAACAGCCAGCCTCTTTTGCAATGACCTTTTGTGTCTTGCCTTCCTTGTGCAAGGTGTCAGTGGTCGTCTTTTGGACAACTGTCAAATCAGCAGTCTTCGTCATGATTGTGTAGCCTAAAAAACTAGACCGAGAGACCGTTTAAAGGCCTTTGCAGGTGTTTTGAGTAATTAGCTGATTAGCATGGCACCAGGTGTCTTCAATACTAAACCTTTTCACAATATTCTAATTTTCTGAGACACTGAATTTGGGGTTTAGTTGTCAGTTATAATCATCAAAAAAAATAAATAAACACTTTAAATATATCAGTTTGTGTGGAATGAATTTATACATTATACAAGTTTCAATTCTTGAATGCAGTTAGTGAAATAAATCAACTTTTTTTCATTCTAATTATATGACCAGCACCTGTATATTGGTGCAGTATTGCATTTAAATGCATTGCTGCATCAGCCTTAAAGCATCTACAGCATAAATTAGTATGATATAATTGTACCTGATTTAAAGCTGCTGTCCATACTTTTGTAGCCATTGTAGCCAGATCTACTAGATGACTATGGCGAATCACTTCGCAGCAGCACCTACCTGAACCAGTCTACATAGTAGACTGTGTACCGGAGTGATTTAAGACAAACCAAAAACACAGTTTGAAAAATGGATTCATGGTGCACATGGTTATTATATATAATTTGAAAACAAAAAAGTTACGGACTGCAGCTTTAACTATATAATTATAATTTTTTTCCTGTTGCATTGAAATATCTTGCAATGATAATTAACAAAATGAAAACCTGACAAGAAAGATTAAAAAAACAGAAAGTAATTTGGAAATAGGAAAATCAAGTAATTCAGAAAATGTTTAATCATGTTTACATTAGGCCATTATTAAGATCTAGACTTTGTAGCTCTTTGACTTTGGAGCCTAACAAAAGAAAATAAAGGAAAGCAAGACACTGGCCAAGCAAATAGCCATTACAAACAAATTATGAAAAATTATGGGAAGCTCATGATGGTTTTACACACCATATTAATGAGAAATTATTTAACTTGCTATGAGTTGGAATTAAAAAAAAAAAAAAAGAATCCTGCTTCATTAGCATAGGAATTTGCTTGGGATTTGGTTTCCACTCTGAGTGAGGATATTTTTCTCATTTATAGTCTTATATTTTCCTTTTCTATTTTAATCCTTTACTAGCTCTCTAAGCACCTTTTCACCTCTCACATTCCCTGTTGTGTTTCTGTTGCTCTCTCAGCATTGCCCTCTTGAACCACAGCTGTTGTCCCAACGTCATAGTCACATACAGAGGAATCAACGCTGAAGTACGGGCTGTGCAGGAAATCAGTCCAGGGCAAGAGGTCAGTATGTCACTGTCCTCTTTGAGGTGTTAATATAATCAGTGAAAGTACTGACAAAATGTGCATTAACAGATATTTTTTAATTATCAATATTATTTAGTCAATGACAACAAAGACAAGGTGGAAAAAGCTCATCATTGTGTTAATTAAACTTTATTTTCAGTTGAAGCTTACTGACGAAAAATATAACACTAAAAATATTAACAATGAACTACAATATTTTTTTAAGTCAAAATCTAGCAATTTGTTTTTTTTAAATAATAATGTAAAAATCGGCATGCTTAATTAATTTATGCATGTTTTACAAAATACTGTATTACACTTTTCCAAAACATTTCATAAATGTGTCAAATCAAGTCATTCTTCAAATAAAAACACCTGGCAATTCTTGCCAGCCAGCAAACATACTTTGTCACTCATATAACAATGTCTAAAAAATGTCTTTGTTACTACTGTAACCTTCATTTTCTGATGGAAGGAGTAGGGGTGGTGTCAAAGTTCCAAAACAAGGAGTCTATGTTTGAAGCCTAAATTCCTCTGCCATGTTTAAAAAGGCCAGTGACATTGAGTGTAAATATAAAAATCAAAGATGAATGTGTTAACCTGAGGTAAATACTGTACTTGATGACACAAACCCACATCAAAGGATGTCATTAAATATATATATATATATATATATATATATATATATATATACATTAGTCAACATTTGAAGTCAATCAAAACCTTTCCTCAAAGTTGTTCTAAAACCAGAATGTAACCTATTCGTGTTTTAGGACAACTTTGATTAACTTTTTTGATCCACTTCAAATGTTGAAATGTATTCAGACCCCCTTAAATATTTCACTCTTTGTTATATTGCATCCATTTGCAAAAATAATTTAAGTAATTTTTTTCCCTCATTAATGTACACACAGCACCCCATATTGACAGAAAAATATAGAATTGTTGACATTTTTGCGCATATATTAAACAATAAAAACTGAAATATCACATGGTACTAATTATTCAGCTCTTTGCTTAGTATTTAGTAGAAGCACCCTTTTGATCTAATACAGCCATGAGTCTTTTTGGGAAAGATGCAACAAGTTTTTTACTCTTTGATTTGGGGATCCTCTGCCATTCCTTCTTGCAGATCCTCTCTAGTTCTCTCCAGGTTAGATGATAAACGTTGGTGGACAGCCATTTTTAGGTCTCTCCAGAGATGCTCAATTGGGTTTAAGTCATGGCTCTGGCTGAGCCATTAAAGAACAGTCACAGAGTTGTTGTGAAGACACTCGTTATTCTAGATGTGTGCTTGCAGTCATATTCTTGTTGGAAGGGAAACCTTTGGCCCAGTCTAAGGGCCTGAACACTCTGGAGAAGGTTTTTGTCCAGGATATCCCTGTACTTGTCTGCATTCATCTTTCCCTCTAATTGCAACCAGTCATTCTGTTCCTGCAGCTTTTCTGTCAATATGGGGTGCTGTGTGTACATAAATGAGCAAATATAGCTGCAATATAACAAAGAGTGAAAATTAAGGGGGTCTGAATACTTTCCGTATGTCCAAAGTTGATATCAGGTAAAACTGAAGCAAGCAGTAATTAAATGTGATGTCTCATACTCTGATGTTACTCTTATTCTTATTTTTGCCATTTACTGACAGCTTCCTCTATACTTTCTCTCTGTGTGTGTAGATCTATACCAGCTACATAGACCTGCTGTACCCTACAGAGGACAGGATCGAGAGACTTAGAGACATCTACTACTTCAGCTGTGACTGCAAAGAGTGTACAACCAAATCTAAGGTATGTGGAATGGATGGAATATACTGCTTGTAGGAAAAATTGTCTTTGACCTAATCACACAGCAAGAAAAACATTGAAAATTATTTTGTTTTTATTTTTTCATAAGAACAAAGTGACTGTTAGTTTTAGGCAATGTGTGCTTTAATTTCAGTTGTTTAACTTTGATGTTTAATAAATGATCATAGATAGAAGATCTGCGTGTTTCCTTCAATTATTTAAAAAATCAAGTAATGCACTCTTTGTTTAAAAGTCTCTCACTTGTAATATGTAAGCATATTTACTGAACAAGATTTGTCAAAAAAATAAATAAAAAAATTGTTCATTAATAGTATTCGAGTTAAAATGTTCAATTAATCGAGATTCTGATTTAAGGCCAAATCGCCCAGCCCTAAGAGAGAGACAGTCGTAAATTACACATTGTTTTGTTTTATAATATATTATTACAATATAATTTGTAGGTCATATAATTATGCTCTTGAGAATTTGTAGGATATGGTGAAGATGAAGGTACGGAAACTGAGTGATGAGATCAGTCAAAAGGAGATCAGGGATATGGTGCGTTACGCTCGGAATGCCATGGAAGACTTTCGCAGAGCCAAAACTGAGAAAAATATCCTTTTTTTTAACTCTTTTAACTTTATATGAAATTAATTGCATAATTGTTTGATTGCTTTATTCATAAATCTGTCAGTCACATATCCAAAATATTATTATTCAGTGTACAATTCAAGCCATTTAGAACCTAGCTACCATCCAGAACAGCTTACATCCTTAGTTCATGACTGATCTTTAGTCAAAGTCATTAAATAATCTGAAGCATAAGTCAAATGTTTATTGAATCTTGACTCGTTCACGTCCCTCTGAGCTTTTAGAAATATGTGAGTTGAGCATTGACAAGATGAGCACTGTGTTTGATGATGCTAACATCTACATCCTTCATATGATGTACCAAGCCATGGGCATCTGCCTTTTCATGGAAAATTATGATGGAGCCGTTAGATATGGAGAAAAAATAATGAAGCCATACACGTAAGAACACACATTCACTCACACATGTTTAGAGATATTTATGCCTATGTCCTTTTATTAATGTATGCTTTTTATCTGCAGTGTCCTTTACCCAGCATTCTCTTTAAATATTGCATCTATGTATCTGAAGATGGGCAGACTCTACATAGCTCTGGACAGGAAGTCCACTGGCATAAGTTTCCTTCAAAAGGTACAAACTCCTCCAAGACTGGCTCTTATGTCATTCCAATCTCGTATAACTTTCTTTTGTGTAATGTCAGAGACCCATCTGACCCTCCATAGACATCAAAAACTGAAATTATCCAAGCATTGTTAAAACAGTCCATGTTAGGAGAATAATAATTTTTGCCGAAAACGAAAACAAAAATAATATAATTTTACCATTGTTCTCCCTTATTTATGTCTTCTGCCATTTTAGAGAGTATCACAATGTAGGCATATGCCTTCTGCTACGCATAAACAACCACAGATTACTTAGGTTCACGAAACTGTGGTCCATAAAATTCATTGCACAAATTCGAACATAGGGGTTGTGCTGTTCTGTTGCAAGTAAAAGTGCTTTTGCTTTCGCACAGAAACACACAGCTTCTCCTGACAACACTACTGCATTACTAAAACCACGTTTTCTTTCTTTGCTTGACCATTTGGGAGGAATTACACAAATATTGCCACATTGTTACATAGACATGTGTTTCCATGAGCCGTTTTAGCCCGGTCTGGATCAGCTTTTTCTTTTACATATAATAAATCCTTTTCTTGGAGACTTTGTAAGCTTTCTAACTCTGCATATCTTATACATGCACAAACAGCTACACACCACACTAAATAAAAGGAAAAATTCTATAGAAAAATAGGATCATATGACCACTTTAACTTTTTTCAAAACTTTTTTTGTTTTCTACTCTGTGAATGCCAGATTTAATTGATATTTCTGTTTTTTTGACAGGCATTGGCCCTCATGGAAGTTGTTCATGGAAAGGACCACACATATGTAACGGAGCTCAAACAAGAAATAAGAGGGGAATAATGTAAATATTGTGTACTTTTTCAGATTGTACTTGAATTTCACTTTATTAAAGTAAACAAATGAGGAGACTTTCTTCAGTAATAAGCTGACAAAGTATTTATGTACGAGATGTAACTCAGAAAGAAGTACAATTCTAGCATGTGTGCAAAAAGAAAAAACAAAATAATGAATTCACAGAATTTAAGCAGCTGGTCAACAGACATACAACTGAGCAGACATCGATACAGACACATCAGAAATCACAGAGAGATGAAAGGAGGGACGGGCACAGCATTTCTAGCAGGATGCTAAATAAAAGAAAGATCTAAAACAGTAATGCTGAAATCTGAAGACAAACAGACTGATACAAACACTGAAACAACTAATTTACTTAACCAATGTTGGGAAAATTCCCCTCTCTTGGAATTGTTTCCCTCCCCAGTTCTTGATTTCGCCAATGATGAGACTATACAATG
>JAUYWG010000021.1:279122-291417 GCA_034779775.1 Enteromius afrohamiltoni | reverse complement strand
AATCAGTGACCAGCAGAGTTTACACGTCACGTTTTGGTAACGGTACGGCTCGCTTGGAACCTCGACTGAGGTGGTACAAAAAAAAGGACCAGGTACCAGGTACTGTTCCCAGTGGAAAACCCCCTCAAAAGTGAGCTGTACTGAACCGTACCGTACCGTACTATGCAGTGGAATAGCGCCATTGGTGACCCCTGCCCTACACCTAACTCCACTCTTAAACCTTACCTGTATACCACCAAACCTGTTCCTAACCTTAGCCGTATGCCAACCCAATAGCAGCAAAAGTGTTTTGCAATACAATATTTTTTATGTAAGTACATAGTAGCTAAGGCTAAATAATATAAAGTGTGACAACATATAATAATAATAATTTGTGGACATATAAATGCAAAAAGTAGGTCAGGGTGGATGACTACTTGACCAGCCATTGTGGTTTGCTCAAATTTATACATAAATGGTTCAGCTTCCTCCTCATATAGATTTAGAGAGAAATCATTTCTGACCTTCTGCATTTGGTGCAGGGGCGAGCACACTGACAGACACATTGTCAGATCTCTTCTGTCCCACCGTGTCAGTGACAGTCAGCTCAAAGGCATAAATTCCTTCTCTAAGACCACTGAGTTTCAGCAGTCCTGGGTGAGTCGTCTGTAGAAATCACACAACATAATTAAGACCAGTGAACTTCACATATTACTTACAAATAGGTCTCTCTGACCCATGTTTCTGCAATTACTGTAAAGAATTAGAGCTGGTCCACTCAAAGCTACTAAAACATACAAATCATTTTAACATTTGATATGATTAATGATTATAGCTCATGTACATTAGGCAATTTCTGAAATGCTTTCCTGCCATCATTTTATGAGTAGACTGAGAATAACATTTCTAATCTAACTTGCCTAAATTTGACCACAATGTCTCACAGAAGACGGATTGCAATGCAGATATTATTTATTAGAAAGAACAAAACTGGAGAAGAATGCAATTATAGTATGAATATGGTGATTATAATATTACTCAAGCCTATATTTTAAAGTCCCTGCAGTGTAACTGACACAAACATAAACTGAATAAATGTATCAACCTAATTGGATAGCTACATGAGGTTTTGATTGCTTCTAGGAGATCAAAAAGAAAGCACTTTGCAGCAATAAAGAGATTGGAGATCAGGTTTGGCAGTTTTCAGGCAACACAAACAAGCTGAGCTGAGATCAAAATGACCAGATGTCATGATCAAAATGAAATATTACAAAAAACACAGTACAGCAATCCTCCCTAAATTCAAAGTTTGTTCAAACACTCCCCAGTTTACTTTTGATTGAGCCAGTGTTGTTTTGTCCAGCTGTTTAAGTTGCTCAAACAACGCAATGGCATAGTTTAAAACATGACTAAGAAAACCGTACCTTCATTTTAACGGAGGGATCTCCTTTCACAAGAGCCCATTCATAATGTATAATATCATGATCATCAGTGCTGTCTCTGCCATCTAGCACCGCCCAGTCTGTTGGCAGCTGAACCACCAAGTCCTGGCCTGCATCACTACGAGGCGGCTCATCCAAACCTGTGAAAACCAAACACGCAATAAAAGTCAAGATCTTTGTAACAATACCATCTAAATCTAAAGCCTTTTTATTACAAAAGACTGAACTCTTGCACCCAGAAAGAGAAGCTGCAGAGCAGGAATCTGACTTTCTTGAGCTCCAGTATAACTTAATGGAGGTTCACCAACAATCAATCAATAAACAAAGCAAAAAACAATAAAATTCTGTTATTATTTATCCACACTCAAGTTGTTGCAAACATGTATGAACTTAGTTATTTTTTCAAAACACACAAAAAAAATATATTAATATTAAAGAATGTTGGTAACCAATCAGTTGCTAGTGTGAAAAACAAACAAACAACCACAGTCAATGGCTATCAGCAACTGTTTTACTCATACAAGTTTGGAACAGCATGAGGGTGAGGAAATTATGACAAGTTCTAGATTTTGGGGTGAGCTATCACTTTTTCCCTAAAGACTGAAATCAAAAATTCTATCAGATAGCTTTAAAGTCATCTAAAGTTATCAACTCAGCTGTTGTGCTTTAACTCAAACACAGCTATGCAGGTACAAGCAAAATCACGATGCTACCTGACACTGAGAATGACTTCAGACTCATATATTTAGTATGATTTCCTATTTGTAACACAAACAAACAAACAAACAAACACTGTTCTTTTAGAGTTCTATTAACCTCTTTTAATTGTACACTACCGTTCAAAAGTTTGGTGTGTGCAAGAATACAAAACGACAGCCAAAAACAACAGTTTCGACTTTCTAAGCCCGACCCATTCAGCACGCGACCCTTGCACACTACACTCGGAGAAACCCACCCTCATCGAACCCATATGAAGGTCTCCCGGCTGAAGTGCTTGGGCTGTCGGTGGCAGCAGAACCAAGGCCGGACTCATGGAGTCTAGAGCTGTTGTTTTCCATCCGACTATAGGTACTGAATCCCGGCTGAAAGGAAAATGAGCAGACGTTCCTGCCCCTGTACGTGCAGTTGAACAGGTAACAGCGCAAACTGTCATCTGGCTGCTTGAGGTCCTCCTGGATGATGGCGGCTGTGCAGTGCGGGTGAGAGCAGCAGGCGTGCGCGCAATCCCTCCAGCTGAACACCCTCTGCGGAGCGGACAAAAACGCAGCGCCCTGTTCGATGGATGCGCTGGCGCGGATGATGCGCTCCTCTACCGAGTTGAAGCCACTGATACAGCGGTCTCCATCCCCCTCATCCTCCCTCGAGTCCGACTCATCTTGCTGTAGCTGCTTACGGAACTCCTCCAGCAGTTCTTCCACGCCAGATATTTTGGATTTGAGATCGGATGCTGAAGAGGAGCGCGTCATGACGGTCGTCGTCATACATAGAAGAGAACAGATGAGCGCTCGCTGGATATGATGCGCCGTGGGAGACATAATGACGCTGTAAACGCTAATACGCCAAGATGGAAACAGTGGAAGTCTTATTATCACATCACATAAGAGATTCAAGGTACTAGTTTACGATAAAAAAGAATCGCCCTTTCGCGCATTTGAGAAGCCCAGCACAAAGCACCTGCACCTGCCGTTTTCACGGCCAACTGAACCAAGTACTCCAGAGTGCAGCGTAGCATTATGCTGCGACGCTAGGTCGTGCCGGCAGGCGGCACTCTGTGGCTCAGCCCAAACATATGGAGATAAAATTGTTTCGTAATTCCAAATAAATATTATGATCCACAAATAAATGTAAAGCGATTGCTCTCTGTGAATTTGTAGATCGCTGCGTGTATTTGTGGATTTTGAAATATATAGCATTATAGCATCAAGCAGTGTTGCCAGATTGGATTAACGATTTCCAGCCCAAAAGCTCACAAATACCCGCCCAAAAACTGCCCACATTTTTAACTATATAACGTGATCGAATGCAAATCAAGGTTCATAAACGGCATTTTTAACCCTATAAAACAAAATTATAATCACAAAACAATATAAACATAATGCTAGGTAAATCGGAGAAACCAGATTAAAGAGAATTAGCCCACCAAATATAAAAAATATGCAAGCAGCAGACACTGCCAAAAAGGCAAAAAAAAAAAAAACCCCAAAAAACGGTGTCCTCGAAAAAACTGCATCATTTTCAATGTCAATAACAAAATAACAATTTAATGCACTTACCTTTCATATAGAAATAGGAAGTCTTTGAAGTTTATATTGAACATTATACAAAACTTTGCACAGTCGAAAGTAACAAGTCCAGCAGATTTCAATACTAATCATACTCTATGATTACTCTGATTTGTAGTGCAATAAGAAAGCCTATATCAGTCATACTTTAAGTAACTACAACTGCTATAATGACTGTAATTATTGAAAATGGGAAAATCTGGAAAAAGCAAAAACCTGAATATGAATGCTTCTATTAAAAAAGTCTCAATGTTGCAAAAAGCCTCGAACATGCAAACGAATGACAACTTACACGACTATCTCAAGTCAGACCTGGATCCTACAGATATCATGCTTGTAAAAGAGGTTTTTCCTCCACTCCCTGAAACTCCATGCAAATATCCAGCTGTAAAACAACACAAGGTAGAAAACTCAGACACAACCTTTCTGACGCAATTCAAAGAGCTCACGGATCTTATTAATAATAGATCTAATGCACTTGAAAAAATGGTGAAAGAAAAAATGAAAGTAATTGCAAGTGTGAAAGATGCTGTAAATAAAAACATCAAACAGATGCCAAAACATATGAGCAAGAAAAACGTCTCTCACATCTCGAAGGATACATGCGCCGCTGGAATCTAACAGTTGTTACCAGACGCTAAAGATAAACTTCTGTTCGTTGTTGATACTGTACATCGACTTGGTCGAAAACAATCCGCTGGTGACAAATCGAGAGGAGTCATCTTTCAGTTCACATCTCGCTTTTACTGGGATGTTACACTGTAAAAAAAAATCACAGAATTTACGGTAAAACACAGTTATTTCTAATAATAAACCATAACAACTGATATAAAGTTAATATACCAACCCATGAAAGTAGTGGAATCTATTTTGTACCAAATGCAGATGGTGATGAGGCCCATCACAAATCAAACAAAACATCAGATTCAAACAAAATTTAAGATTCAATGCAGGGAATTTTGGGAATGTCAGTTTACGGTGTTTCCCTGTAAATTTAACAGGAGTGTACCATTAACCATTTAAAAAAAAGAGCCAATCTTCACTTTATGAGTGTGTCCAGACTGGGACCTCTGTTATTGCTTATTGTTTAATGTTACTCATTTGTTTTTTATATTGCAGTACATCAATAAGACGTTTTCTTGCTCATTTTTGCATAGTAGTTTAGATAAATGTGTTTGGTACATTACTTGTGTCTTATTTGTTGAAAGTTTACATTTAAAGTTATTTACTTTTTCTTTACTCTTTTTTTTTGTTGTTTCCTTTTGTTTTTGTTATGGCCCTATCTATTCTTTCTCTTGATGTTAGAGGGCTTCGAAATTCTATAAAGTGTAAAGCTATTTTTTGTACCTTAAACAATTTAATCTTGATTTATTTCTTTTTGCAAGAATGTCATTCAGTCAGAGAAGACCGTAATCTCTGGAGATCACAATGGGCATGTGGATGTCTCATGGAACTTCTGGTTTCAGACCACCGTGAAGTTGGCCCCCCACCCAACGCAAAACGTCTCAAAAATAGTCTCAATCATTTGTGCTCCGTTTGTGCTCATTTGTGCTGTAAAAAAATTCGTTTGTGCGGCTTTGGTTTTATAGATATAAAATATTTATTTAAAGGTCATTCTCAGGTCCAAATTTACCCTAAATGATCTCGTTTGTTTGTGCTTTGTTTGTGCTGGTTTGTGCTGATAAAAGCTTCATTTGTGCTGCTTCAGCCCCCCTAAAAGCTCCAAACTGACCCAAAATAGGCTCATTCATTAGTGCTTCGTTTTTTGCTGGTTTGTGCCTTCTTTTATTTTGCTTTTTTTTCTCTTCTTCTACTTCTTCTTCTCCAAACAAATCAGCGAGTGAATGTATTCAAATTACGACTGGATTGTTATAACCTAGTGTGTGTGTGTGTGTGTATTATATAATGGAAACTCATGTGACTCAATTAATTAAGTCAAAAGTACTTTTACCAAAATAATAAATCAATAACCAAAACTAAAAGAACAAAAGAAAAACTGCAACATAGCTATGCAGAGTTTCGGTTAATTTTTGTTCTGTACGAAAGGAGACGACAGAAAGCGACCTCATCTTTAAAGGAGTAATCTTGTTGTTTCTAATGTTAGAATAAAAAGGGATTCAGTGAGATTTTATGTGGATATTGGCAGTGGCCTAGTGTCACGGAGGAGCACTGTGAATCTCTACCTCGCTTCTCAGCAGGCTAGAGAGACACGGAAAGCAGGAGCTCCAATGAGCACTGAACATTTATTAAGCAAAACAGGATACAAAGACAGTGACGAAAGAGCAAAGGTACAAGCAGGCAGACACATTAACATAACTTTAACATCCGACAAACGATCAAGACATGGTGAGTGAATTTATACAACGACTAATCAAACACACCTGGACAAAACACGGCTGGCAGGGAGTTAACACTAATGACGAGGGCAGGGTTACAAATGAGAGACAACATGGGGATACAAAAGGTTAACAAGAGCACATGGAACTAGACATAAGCAAAAACACAGGCACAAGACAACAGACAAGCTGGTGTAGCGCTGTATTGTGTGTATCATGAGTGCTCAGACTGTCAGAGATTAGATGTCAGGACCCTAAATGAAAGGCCCGTGTGTCCTGTTTTTTTGCAGACTGAACCAGCCATGTCAATAATGATGAATTTATCAGTGTTTACACGCCAAAGTCAATAAATATTACACCAAATAGAAATGGATTTAAACTATAAAAATTCATTTGTTCAATTAACCTAATCAATTCCGTTTTAATATAGCAATTTTTTTAATATGCAAGTGATGACGTTTGCACCTCTGAAGAGCGCGATTCAGCTTCTGTTGATATCCATCTAACAACTCACATTTATTAAACTAATGGTGATTTGAAAAGGCTAAGTTAATCTGACATGAACTATGAATTGCCTATGCGCAATACTGAAAAAAACGGCTAATATAATATACAGTGCAATGTGAGCAATCTTAATGTCATAATCGACACTGTCTATTCATTTTCACTTTGTTGGCAACAGACTTTTTCCAATTTAGTGGATTTTTTTCTCCCAAGTCCCCTTGGCCAGGAAGGCTAAGCCTACCCTAGGCCAAGTGTAAGTAACTCAAGTGTCAACTTATTCTGCTCCTAAACCTTCCAGTAATACGCTCTCATGAGAATTGGATGCAGTGAATTACAGTCATCAGGAAGTGTTGCGGCTATCAAAACAAAGTGAAACTAAACTCTCCTCAGCACTGTCTGGGAAAGCGTGTGTTCTTGGCACGCGCTGGAGTCGAGGTGAACCCCCTGGAGCGAGTGGGAGTGTCTGGGGAGTTCTGGGGCTTTCCTGTTTTGTGAGTGTTTGTGACAGACAGGATCAGCCAGATCCAGACCCAGCCACCATCATCCAGACAGAGCCATGACCGAGGAGCCGGGGACTGAAACTGGTAGGTACACCACTCTAGTGATCTTACCATCATGACATATTTCAGCTGCAGGGTTGTCATGGCACCCAGATTCATCGAAGGGGGATTATTTTCTGCGCCTCTTCCGCGACACCAACACAATCTCAAAGTAGCTTTTATTAAACAGAGGAGATGGTTTATCATTAATCCAGTGGTTTATTAAACAGATGAGACGCATTAGTGGGGCTGATTTATATATTCTCACAATAACGATTTAAAACGGGCTTACATAACTAAACGATAAACATAATTACTTCAGGGTTGAAAATGTTATATGCTTTAAAACATAGTTTCACTTTCATTATTCTAATTTGATGTTTTTGCTGCAGTGTTCACTGAATTCTAAACAATAGTTTATTAAAGAGTATTATTATGACACATATTACACGGGTGAGCGTTTCAACTACTTCCCCTCCAACAACTCTTAGTTCCCAGAACCTTCTGTGAATGTTAGTTTTTGTTTCCCAGAATGCTCTTGTCTTTGGTCAGTTTTTGGTTAGCCAGGAAAGTTTTCTTTGCAGAAACAGGATGTTATTTCTAGGATCTGTACAGGTATCACACACACAGGTAACGTGGAATCAGTGTTATAAAGCTCAGGGGTTGAAATGCTATTGTATTGTTATTGTATGCTGCAAATTAAACCTCCGTAAACCTTTTGTGAGGGGTAATGGGAATAAATACAGCTGTGTTGTAAAACATTTGCTGTAGCAGAAGAGACTTAAAACTTTTGAACTCTCACTGATCTAAAGCTTTTGAGCTGTTCTTACACCCACTAGAGGGCGTTTAACTTCAAAACCCAAATCAGGTGCTACAGGGTCGTGGTTTGTTGGAGGACACGCTCCATAATATCTAGACTAGCAAAGCATCTTCTGCAGTGAGAACAGTGCTGGTTTACTGATTTGTGTGGGAGTGTATTATTCCTTCACTCACACTATTCCCTTTATTTGAGTCGTCTTACACATTATAACATGTGATAGATGAGCTAACAGTGTGTTGTGTGTGTGTCCAGCAGAAGACTACAGCGATTACTATGACTTGTTTGAGGCTGTGTCATCACACAGTGCCTTCGACGGGCTTCTCCTTCCCGTCCTGTACAGCACTGTGTTCGTGGTGGGTTTGCTGGGAAATGCTCTGGTGCTGTGGGTCCTGATCCGATCCCGTCAAAGATGGAGCCTGACAGACGTGTGTTTGCTCAGTCTGGCCGTGTCTGACCTGCTGTCCCTCGCCTTGCTCCCGGTCTGGGCTCACAGTGACGTGGACCAGTGGGTTTTTGGCACATTTGCGTGTCACACGGTAACCACTTTCTTCATGGTGGCTCTCTACAGCAGCATCTTCTTCATGGTTCTCGTGACACTGGAGCGCTACGTCATCGTCGTCTATGAACACAGCATCTGTTCCAGAAAATGGCCTGCGAAAGCGGCTCTGGCCCTATTTGTCTGGATGCTCAGTCTGTTTGTGTCCCTCCCTAATATCGTCTTCGCCAAAGTCAGACAGACCACCAACATCAAAACATCCTGCAGATCGGAGTTTCCCGAAGGTACAGCCTGGATGTCGTTTACGTACGTGAACGTCCTGAGCTTGATTCTGCCTCTGATTATCACAAGCTTCTGCTTCTGCCAGATTCTCAGTAGATCAGGAGGAAAGCAGAGTGTAAATCGACTCCTCCTGGCTGTGCTGGCCATTTATTTCTTCTTCTTGACTCCGTACAACATTGTCACGTTCCTTCAGTTCCTGCAGACCGAGGGCTACCTGATTTCTCCTGAGTGGTATAAGGATCTGAGTCTGGCCCGGAAGGGTGTGGAAGTGGTGGCATTAATCCACTGCTGTCTCAATCCCATCATCTACGCCTGCGCTGGACAGAAGTTCAGAAGAGTCCTGAAGGAGCAGCTTCTATTGGGCTTTATGCCCTTCTCTCCAGCGTCAGCAGAGAGCACATCTTCTGATTATTCCTCCACACTGATCTCATAGAGACAGCACACGAGCAGATGAGCTCAGCCTACTTTATCCACACTTCTGTTAATAATCATGTTTGTGTAGTAGCTGTTCTTAAATGATTACTTTTAGTTCTACACTAAATATCAACATGTATAAACTTGTTCTTCTCACACAGAGAAAATACACGGGTGATGTGTTCCGGCGATTGTTCCTGGGTCGTTAGATTTGCTTCATTCTCACCGCCAGTGACTTCCTGTAATCTGTGCGTGCATTCACACACAACCCGTAAAGGTCCTGGAATGACACGTAACGTAATCATGCGACAAAAACAGCAGACAGCCAAAAAACAGGAAAAATGAGCAGCAGCAAAGCAAAAGTTTTTGCATTGTTTTATAAACATGACGTTCCCATTTTTGCATTATTTAACAAAAAAAGTAACTAATGCAATCAGTTACTGTTTTAGAGAGTAACGCGGTATTATCATGCATCACGTTTAAAAGTAACTTAAAAATGTGTTATAAAAAAATAGCTTGCATTCAGTATTTAGCTTTTTATTAAAATTGTTATTAAGAGGCTTTTAATAAAATATGTGATTCATTACAGTTCTTTGGCCTGGTTTATTTGTTACATTTTCAGGAGAAACGGTACTAAAGCTATCACTGTGAAAGTACCTGAACACTGTCCTTTGTACCTAATTTACAGCAAAAAGGTGTATTTTAGCACCATTAACCTATATATTAGTAGCTTTTGAAAGGGTATGCCCCTGGAACGGCTTATGTGTTCACAAACACACACACACACACACACACACACATGTTGGGTTTACATGTTTTATGGGGTCATTCCATAGGTGTAATGGTGTTTCTACTGTACAGACTGTATGTTGTATTGTCCTACTCTGACCCTACACCTAAACCTACCCCTTACAGGAAACACTACACACTTTTACATTCTCAAAACACTTCATTCTGTGTGATTTAGAAGCTTGTTTCCTCATGGGGACCTAAGAAATGTCCCCACAAGGTCAAAATTGACTGGTGTTAAATACCAGGTGCACACACATTTACACACACTAACACATCTGTCACTGCCAGAAAACAAGCAGATAATAGATACAGCAAATATATATATATATATATATATATATATATATACACAAATACTATGTCTTTTAATTTTTAATATAGCTTTACAGGGTCACACACTTCCATGTATTTTATCTGTAACTATCTTTCCTTCTGCTGGCGTTTATTATTAGATAAATTATCAGATCAGAGTCTGCAGCTCAAATGTTGTTCGCTACTTCTTAACTGGGGGTTATTAATAAACTGCTATGTGTAGATCTATAACGTCTCCTCCTGCTCTGTGTGCAGGGACTAAAGAAACTGTAACACCATCCAAGTTCAGAGTGTGTGTGCTGATGAAGGGTGGGACAAACCGGGCCAGATACAGAGAAAACCAGAAGGTCACATATATAGAACAAATATAAAAAAATACACAGCATACTCAAGACAGCAGGCAGTGTATGTACAGGTATGTTATATATAACTTATGCAAAGGAATGTGAATATACACAGTAAATATAGGTATAAATGTGTTATATTTGGGGATGTTTTTATTGCACAGTGTGTTATTAGACTGTATTTCACTAGATAGAGGGAGAAGTCTTTATGCGCTTTGTGTCTCGACACATTCAGTTAAGAAACACTTGATCATAATTTATTCAGAATGGCCTTGTTTGGGTGAGTAGTAGATCAAGATGTAAAACTAAATGTATATTTTTATTCACATATATGATACATTTCAAGATGAAATAAAAACACAGAGCACCTCTTTTTACTTTGAGATTGTTCTGAGGTATAAAAAACTGTTGCTGTTTTTGAAATCACATTTTTGCATAGTTATGATAGATATGACACTGGCATCTAATGCCTTGGGGAAATGCTTTCTCTTACAAATCAGACATGTAGCTACAGTAAACAGGGAATAAAACAGTTATCACATAAACTTTTATTCTATGTGTTAACATTGATGTCTCATGGCAGTCGATGCAATTACATCTCTCTTAACATAAACAGGGATGAACATGACTATGACGCACCAATAAAACACCGCAGCGCATCCCGGGAAATTAATTTTTGTGCTAAATTTGCACACATTGGTATTCTTGCATTTATTAATACATCATTCTAGAAAATAAAGGATGACAGCGACTCGATTTTAGCAGCTCCCAGCATGAATATTAAAATAAAAAATACCAGAATAAGCACACGTTTTATAAGTTTGCAAACGATGCAGAATAGCAGGGCGATAAAATAACATGAATGTTATTTTAATGTGCTGCGGAGTCTGGTTCCTCTTCAGGGGTCTTTTTGGGTGTTGTCCCCCTCTCTAGGGCCCTTTCTCTTACAATCAATTACATAAACAATGAATTCAAAAACAATGTCATAATCAAAAGTCTTTTTACATTTCTAAAAATAAATTAGGCATCTTTCCAAAAATCTCTATGTAAATATACATCATCATGTGTATTATAGTAAAAAAAATTTATTAATGTATAATTATCTATATATTCTGACGTATTGAGTTTTTCCGGGTGACGTTTGTCCATCTTATAATCTGATATTTTCAGTGTTAAACTTCACAAAACAGTTAAAAAGTGCTTAACATTTATTGCATTTAAAAATACAGTTTTTTGAAAATTAAGAATTTACAACAAATATTAATAATATAGTGAAAATAAAAAATAAATGTTATTTTACAGTACAGTTGTCTTGCAGCAGTAAGGTTTCTGTAATCAATACAAATATGTTTATAAAACATTACAAAAGATAATATTTGCTGCTGTCAGGTAAAAGCTGCTAAAGCTGTGTGGACAGATTTGGTGCTTTTCTTAATCTCTTAAGAAATTACTTAAAACTTACTTTTAAGTGAGGTTTATATCCTTCTGCAGAGGAAGACCATGCTTTGTGCAAATATTTATTTCATGTTTTAAACATGATTCTGCAAATAAGATGTGTAGTTACTGTTTATCTTAACTTTCTTTAACTTCTTGACCTGCTCAGATCCCGCTCATACTTCATCTGGAAGATTATCGTTAGAAAGACTCAATATCTCGGGCCGGTTGCATAGCCATTATCTTAAGACTTTGTCTAAGAATTAGTCTGACCAACTAAAGTCAGTGTGGTAAGACTGTTGCATAAAATAAGTCTACG
>JAUYWG010000021.1:267754-279022 GCA_034779775.1 Enteromius afrohamiltoni | reverse complement strand
GGAACAAAATTAGCGTAGCTGCTGTTCAAACTAAGAAAATGAAGATTTGTTAAACCAGAGCTAGAAGATAAATAATGTGACTCACGCCTTCTGTCATTTTAGATAACATTACTGTGTAAACAGCTGCAGATTACGCACATGCGCATGCTTGTAAACAAGGCTGATTTTGTCAAATACGTACGGTGTGTTGAGCATGGCTGAAGTCATGGGAGAAGAGTAAATGAAGTATTCTCATAGCATCGCAAAAAAGTGAGGTTGATCCTCTGATGTCACATGGACTGTTTTACCATGTTTTTACTATGTCTCTGGATCTGGATCATTTCAGTTGTGTTGCTGTCTATGGAGGGACAGATAACTTTCTGATATAATCAAAAATATCTTCATTTGTGTTCGGAAGATGAATGAAGGTCTTTTGGGTTAGGAACAACACAAAGGTGAGTAATTCATGACAGAATTGTCATTTTTAAAGGAGTTTCATCAATAAGTTTGAATGTCATGTCATAATGCCATAATAATTTAGACAAGGCTAATGTGAGAGACAAGACAGACATGTAACAGTGTTATTCAGCATTGATAACATGACAAACCCAGTCATGCACTGAACAAGATCTCAAATGATCTCAAAGATTTCATTGTTCATGTGGTTAACTGGAAAGTGTGAACTGTGTTATAATTTGTCTATATCATGCATATATTTTTATTGCACCACATATGCTAAATGTAGTTTAGTTTATGTAGTTTAATGAAAAACTATGTGTGGTGCATGATGTCAAATACTCTCTAGGAGCATGACCCACATTTGCTGACTCTGCCAGAGGTTTATTAATAATAATTACAGCTGGGTATCGATTCCAAAAAGAGGCGTTGGGAGTCAAGAGTGGATCTCATCAAATGGAAATTGACTCCTCACTCAGAACTTTAAGTTCAACAAATCTTATCCCGAATGCCTCTCAAACGGAAGACTGCAGTATACGAACAGTCATTCCAATTTATATAACTGCTTTTTTTATTTTAACAAATAATGCTTCTTAACATTAGAAGGATACTTTCTACAACCTTTATATCCTGCAGTCGTGACAAGATTACATTCTAAAAAAAGTAATAATCAGAAAAGAATCGGGAAAAAACTATTTTCAGAAGGAAACATCCCTAAAAATAATGCTATGAGATGTGTTCAGAATAGTTTGAATATTAAAATATAAAGAGTCACTGTCTTATAATTAAGATGGTCATTGAGGCATTCATTTATTCAGGAGCAGTTGTTATCGTTGTAATGTCTGTGTTAATGCATGGCTCCTGAAAGGAACGAAACACCACTCTGTGTTGCTTGGGGTCACTCGACCATTTTGTTTTGGTGTTGTTTTTTTGTGAGCATATAGAAATATAAATATTTTTTGACCCTATGACTTTTTATACAGTATACTGCCTATACTGAAAGCCTTCAGTGGAGCTATATACTATATACATCAGCTATATACTAATCAGCTTTGGGGCTGAACTTTTGTTCCTAAAATTGTTTGCTTAGGTTGAGTGTATGATAATTACTTCTGTGAATCTGCAATGTGTTATACCATTCTTGCACAGTTCAGTAACTTTTCTTTTTGTGTCATTTGTGCGCTTGTTTAGCCAGTACTTCCGCGAGATGGTTCTGAATGAGATTCGTAAAGCACGCGAGCTTTACACCGGAGCGGAGCTGGCGGCCGAGCTCAGACGGATCCAGCAGCGGCTCGATAATGTTGAGTGTCTTTCAGCTGATGTCGTCATCAACTTCCTTCTGTCTTACAGAGATATTCAGGTGACTATATCACATAAACCTTTGCTTGCTATTCACAGGGACTGCTAAATATTTGTAATATTAGTCATCACTATTCTGTTTAGCGTTACATTTTTTTTAATGCAAAGCGAGCATGCCCTGGTGAAACGAGGGATGGGAGAATGGTATTGGGGATTTAAGTCACATGTTAATAGGATGTGTCAGGTTCAAGACAAGTTAAAGTTGATGTTTGTAATTTTTCTGCTCATTATGTGGACGCAACCATTCAGAGGTTGAATTATTATTTTCTATTGGATGCTCTGTCACATGCTGTTTTATTACTCCAAAAAAGTATTGTTTGTTTGTAAAGCAAACCAAAATCATATGTACAGTAATGGAAGTCTATGGAGCAAGATGTGTGCCTACAAATGACACCATGATGCTTTGTGTGAATTATGGGAGTCTCTTTCACTCCTCAAGCGTTGAACATGAAAAGCAAACTTTTAAATACTTTCAGACACCTTGTAAATGAACCATGCAAAGATATGTGTTTGTAAAAAACACTGTTTACTTGGAGTACTTTCAGTCCACCCTCAGGAATTGCATTAGTGACAAATAACCGTGAATCACCGTTAAACACAGTGCTCCAAATAGTACATCTTTTAACACATCTTTGTCCTGAAAAGCTGATGTTTTAACCAAAATACAAGAAGCTCATTTCTGAATGTCTTGGTCCAAATGCTTTCACTTTGAGTGTTTATTATTTCCACCACAGGAATGAGCTGTAACAGCATGCAACAGAATTTGTCCATTAAAGTGCCCCTATTATGTCATTTTAAAGGTTGCTAATATTGTTTTTTTAGTTTCTTAGAACAGGTTTATGTGTATGCAAGGTCAAAAAACACTTTAGTTTTCTCCACAAATAGATTTCATTTTACCCCATTTTTAAATGATTCGTAAACGACTCAAGACTGTGAAGCAGTTCGAAGACTCAGTTTGTGTAAACCCCTCCCTCCTGCGAGCCCTCACTGTGATTGGTCAGATGGCGCAGTCCTTTATGATTGGCCTACCACTACAGCGCTCCACAGCACAGAGCTTGTACCAAAAGTAATGTGGACAGTGCTTTTGTAAGAGAATCGGGCACACCTCTACATAGTGAACTTCAGCATTGTATAATGTTTAACACTAACGTGATAATAACTATGCTATGTAACGTTAAATAGGGCGCTCACGTGACATTAAGCATTTTCTGGCACATAACCAAACCACAGGGAAATACCTGCATCTTCCCTTAGTGTAAACAAGGCCTTAAACTAATGATGAGACAAGCTGCATCAATCACAGTATTAGACAGAACTACAGAACTGTAAGTTAGCCGGTGATCAGGACACGTGTTGGGTTGTTACACAGCATAACTCCACTAGTACGTCTTTGAACAATCGCTACAAAATACAATCATCAATTATTAATCTTACTTACAGGTAGAAGTTCAGAGGAGCAAGCCGGTCCAAATAAACTGGGCACTGGTCCATCTTTTAAGACGTTTGGTGAATATCGTGTTGTACTCCAAGATTGGAAAAGCAGTCATCAGTAAAATGACGTGAACACAACACTGCTGAGGTGTTAATCAATAAATGTTAATCACTCATTCTTTGTAGATTCATCTTTCAGAAGAGCATATAAAACAAATTAACCCTCACAGGATACAGCACTTTCTTCACATGATGTAATCCACGGGGAAATTGTACTGTTTGTGGGCGGAGCAAGTTGTTCGCGACATAGAACGTGGGCGGACATTAAGCAGATATGTTTCCTAGTGACATGGGTCGGTAACAGAGAAAGATTCAAATCGTTTAGGCGAATGTGAGCCGATTCTTTTTTTGTTTTGTTTTTTTTGTTAGACAATAACTTTATTTATCGTGCACTGTCGGCGTCACAACTTTGCAGATAGTATATGCTACGTGAAGACACATGACACACCGCATGAATGATCATGTTTGAAAAAGCATACAAAGTGCACTTTAAGCTTAATTTATATTGAGCCTGGAATATTCTATTAATCCACGATCATGATTTTAAGTTACATTTCTTACAGTGTTAGCATGATTTGCTCTGAATAAAGTAGCCCATCAAATATTATATATAGCAAATAATGTTCATAATCATTTCAAGTGTAAGTACCTCAGGACAAAAACGTTGTTTATTGTGATTAAATTACACTTGTTTAACACAATCTAAATAAACGGATGACTTATTGAAAGTTTAAATTGTCGCGCTGTTGTGACGATGCATGACACGTGACAACATCAATATAGCGGATGAAGTACGTCTGAATTCCATTCATACTACCTACATTCATACTATACAGTTCATACTTTTTAACGGTCGGGTAGTACGTTCAATTTTTAAATGTAGTACCTACCTAAGCAGTATGCGATTTCGAACGCAGCATTAGACTTTGTCTGATTGTGGGCTGCACAGGTGTCTTTATGACAGCTAAAGGCCTCAAACAGGTGCTACTAATGGAGAGTCATGAGCAGAGTGTAGCTGGACTATTTAAAAGAGAAATAACAGGTCTTTGAGGGTCAGAAATCTGGCTGATAAGCAAGTGAAATATCAAATACTTATTTGATAAAAAATCAGGCAATGTGAGTTCCGGATCGTTCTCACAGTGGAAATGCACCTATGCTGAAAATTGTAGACCTTGATTTCTAAGTAAGAGAACTTGCAACATCACAGGGTGATCACATACTTATTGACCCTACTGTACATATATAATATATAGTTTTGGCATTTGCAGTTTAGTGACAACCAAGAAAAATTGTTCCCAAGGAAAGAATAAGCTCCTGTACGGTAGATTTCCTCTAAAAATGTCAAGGTGAGGTGAAGTAAATGTTTGAAGAGCTTGGCTCTGCTTTACGTTCGCTGCCTTCTCTTCACGTCTGGTGGTGCTGCTACCGAATGGAGGAAGACCATATCGTAAAGACAAAATTGGTATAAATCAGCTAACCTAGCAAAATGTAGAACTATAAAATGACTGTTTGTTTTGTTATGTACCAATCATTTCAATACAAATGTGCTCAAAGAAAAGGATAATAATTTTGATAGGACTGATAGAACAGGAAGTCATAAATGTTCTGCTATAACTCAGACACACCTTGGCAGTAAGTTAATTTACAAGTAAAAGTATGATTAATGACTGTAAACTACAGTTAAGTAGTTTCTTTATCTTCTGTTACCTTCATTTCCTTAATTGAATTTCTCTCCTTTTAAGTCATATTCTACACTTTCAGAGCATTTATTCCCGATGTCCACTTGTGGTCAGTGTTTCTTGCTCTAAAAGCACTCATCATTTAATGTCATCACAATTTGTTTTCTTAAAGCCTCAAAATTAAGTTTGCTAATATGAGCAGTTTGTTCATGAATCAGACATAATTACTTTTAATTACTTATTTTCAGGTTGTATAGTGTATAACTTCTGTTTTTCAAAGCTTCAAAGTGAAAGAAAACGTGTCAAAGTTTTGATTGTTATCGTGGTTACTGATAATGTGCTGTCAGTTTAAACTATAATTCTTATGGATGTCATTAACTTTTTTGTTTTAGCACAAATACAGTTTACAACTAAATTGAATGTACTTTTGAAGATTTTCCTGCGTATCATATTTGTAGGTGTTGTAATTCTATAATATTACGTCATAAATATTGATTTTCTATTTTACAGGATTATGAATCAATCGTGAAGTTAGTTGAAACACTGGAAAAGCTGCCGACCTTTGACCCAGTGGCTCATCCTCACATAAAGTTCCACTACGCATTTGCCCTCAACAGGTGACACCTGAACATCTTACTGTGTCTTAACTAATTACAACATCAAGTAATGTCTCTGTGCACCGAATGTTAAAATGAGGTGACAGCACATGCTCATAATCACAGCGTCAGAACGAGTTATTTGATCAAAAGTAGAGTAAGACCAGAAATATTGTAAAATAGCAAATCCCCAGGCTTCAAGAATGTAATCAGACATGTCTCTTATGTTTTTTCCATTACTTATTTACATAATATTTGTTACAAATGTAACTTGTTGAAGGTGTCCTTGCTAAATAAAACTTTTATTTTCTTAAAAAACATCTCCACGCTTTTGAACATGGTGTATACAGTAACATGGTGTAGGACAATGATTTACTTCTGAGAACATGGTCTTGCTTTATTGGGCTTCTCCAGCAATGTTCCGAAAGCGGCATGGGGTCAAGGTTTTTACTTTTTTCAATGAAAGCAGCCTTTTAAAGGTTTACCTATAGTTGACTCTGTGTAATTCCAGATTTTTGGTTCCGTTCTGAATTTCGGTCTCTATTCGGTCTCTGCAGGAGAAATCTACCAGGAGACAGACAGAAGGCGTTGGACATTATGTTGCCATTAGTGAACTCAGAAGAGCAGGTGGCGTCTGATATTTATTGTCTGGTAGGCCGCATCTATAAAGATATGTTCCTGGACTCTCATTTCACCGACACGGACAGCAGAGATCAAGGCATACACTGGTGAGGACTTGAGGGTGAATTTCTTGAAAAAATCACGTTAGTCACATTATACACAAAAATCGGATCAAAATGAAGTCTGTTTGTAGGACCGTTATAGTTTTTGAAGCTTTTTTCTTCTCTCATGCACAGGTTTAGAAAAGGTTTTGAATCGGAGCCCACGCTGCACTCTGGCATCAACTATGCGGTGCTGCTGTTGGCTGCAGGACATCAGTTTGACTCCTCCTTTGAACTGCGTAAAGTAGGTGTGTGAGTGGCATGTGACGTGAAATATAAATTGTGCAACATCATGTCAGAAAGGAGTTTCCGAGACACTGCAGGTGAATAGGGTAAAAAAAAATAACTGATAGTTATCCATTTACTTACCCAGCTGATTGATGACGTTGGTCATTTTTTGCATTACAAGTTTTCCAAAATGTTGTTTTGATATAAAAATGAGTCATTATGTAATTAAATTTGTGCTAAGTTGCCTACAAAAATCTAAACACTGATTTCAAAATTGTTTAATTTATTTTTACAGAGGGATTTTTTTCCTTTTTGTGACTCCATAATTCAAAAAATGCTTAGAACAGACAGAAAACACCATATTTTCACAATTTGGGGATATGAACAAATCCCTCTGTAAAAACATTAATGATACAGATGGGAAAAAAGTAAAGTTTGGTGTGTGTGTGTGTGTGTGTGTAAGCGCTTCTGAAGTGGAAATATATGGCTCAGTGTTTGGAGAGCCTTTTAAAATGGCCTTTAAAAATGTTTATCATAATTAAAATCTCTTGACACACATAGATAAAGTGCTAAAAAGGAAACACTTAACAGTGTCTTTTGGATGTTTTCTTTCCGCTTGTCTTTAGCAACCTGCTTTGCATCAGTAATGTGATGTTTTTAAACAAAATATTCAGCAACACAACGTTATTTTAGTATCATTCATGGCTTGGAAGAAAAAAATTCCATTACAGAAGGATGCCAAACTTGCATTTAAATATAGAGAGGGTGAAAACTTCAGAATGTACTTATATTCTGCAAACATTCTAGGATTGAGTAGAAATAACTGAACTGAACTGAGTAATCAATTTGTGGTGGTTCTCGAATCAGTTACTGACTGATTTAGTCTTGATAGTGTTGTTACCCACACACATATGAAGAAGACTTTTGTTATTAAATCAATTGAGCTGTGCATAGTTTTAGTCATTGTCTATTTAATGTATTGTGTATTGTAATTTTTAAACTGTCTAGTTTTCTTAATTATGCACATACAATGACAATCTAAAAATATTAAACTGTATATTTTTGTTGTCGTTTTCCAACCATACTACTTTTGATACTTGTTAATAAAGAGTCTCCTCATATGCTAATATGCACTTAATCTGTGTCTTGTAGGTGTGAAGTTGAGCAGTCTCCTGGGGAAGAAGGGCAGTTTGGATAGATTACAGAGTTACTGGGACGTGGGTTTCTTTCTCGGGGCTAGTATTCTCGCTTGTGACAACACACGAGTCATCCAGGCCTCTGAGAAACTCTTCAAAATTAAAGCTCCCATTTGGTAAGTGCACACATTCGCGTTTCATGTTAAGGGGTCAAAATAGAACTGTGATAAAATTTAGAAGTAAATAAATTGTAATTGCATTGTGTTATCCATAAATTACAATTGTAGCCCTAGACAGTTACATATGGCTATGATTGATTTTATGTTCTCGAGCATTTAGAAATCACAGAAAATTGAAATGAAAAAATTAATTCAAATGTTGATTTTGGTAAGGGTTGTGATGTCCACGTTTTTGTAAAAGAAATTAAAAAGACTGTAGCATTTCTATTGCAAAAAGGTGAATTAATTTGAATTAAATGTTTGGTCAATAAACAAAGATTTGATCATCTTGTAAGTGTAGCAACAGCAATTATCAGCCCTTTGGTGTCCTTTGCAGGCATTTAATGTAAATGATTTATTTTGTAATTCATTATCTATTTTTACAGTCTTATTCAATTAAACCATAATTAAACCATATAGGCCTACCAAACATTACCTCGTTTTTTTATAGAATACAAGTCATGGAAACTGGAACAGTAAGTCAGATGAGTTGGCGGCGGGGGTGGTAAAATTATTACTGGCAATAAAAGCATACTAATGTCAACAGTCAAATATATTTAACTAAATAATGAACATATTACCTAAAATATGATGATCTCGATTTTAAAATTTTTCTTTTCTCTGCACTGGGTTGTCTTTTCCCTGATGTACACTGGTTGTCCATCAATTATGATCATTTGTATTCAGCCGCAAACATAAGGTGAGAACGCGTGGACATGTACTGTACTGCGTTTATCATAAAACAGATTTTTATAATATTTACATATATAATATGTAAATATTATTATTAATATAGAACGAAAGTGTTTTTTGTTAACTGGAATGGTTCCCCCCTGGGAGCTGGTGTCCTACGCAGACTGTTTACTCAGGCCTTCCTTGGCTCGGGCTGGTTAGCAAACCCCTAACATCCTGGCATTATAGTGATGAATTCTTGATTATAGTAATGAAGTTTTTGTTTCTAACGAAGAAGCAAAAACTTCAGAAAATGTTAGAATGTGGTTGTCTGTTAAAAGGGAGTCATACTTGTAATGTTTTAGAGTAGGCTATTGTTCTTTCATTAAGGTGTTTTATGTTTTATGTTGTATTTCAGGTATCTGCGCTCACTGGTTGAGACCATTCTCATATATGAACACTTTACAAAACCAACCAGTGATCCACAGGCCCCTAAACAAGAGCTCGTGGATTTCTGGATGGACTTTATGGTGGAAGCCACCAAAAAGGATGTGACATCTGTCCGTTTTCCTGTATGAGCTCTCCTCACACTATGACTCTTCTGCTAAGTTGCTAAATTATATTGCCAGAAAGCCATTTAAGATGTACAGGTTTAGATGCATGATGATGTTTACCTGCATTATAACACTGTTCTGATGTGCATAGATACATAGTCACTCAAATTCTTGCAATTATTATTTTTTGTGCTAGTAAGAGCCTTGACTTTGGACACTGCATTATATTATTGGGCATTGCATGTAAAGCATTGACTACTGTTAATGTAGCCTGTTTTTGATGTGTGCAGGTATTGATATTGGAGCCCACTAAAGTGTACCAGCCATCTTACCTCTCAATCAACAAAGATGTGGAAGAGAACACACTTTCCATCTGGCACGTGACCCCTGATGACAAAGTAATAAATAACTTACTTTTTACGCAGTTGTGCAGTTTTTTTTTTTTAGAGGTAGCTTCTTGCACAAACAGTGCTTGCAAAGTCATTGCCTGATGGGTCAGTGAGTAAACAGGTCATCATGCACATCTGACAATCAAATGTATAATGACTATTTTAGTGTCGGCCCTGCTGAGCTTTGCTGATTTATGTCAGTAGCACATCTGGATGAAAATTAATCTCTCTGTTTTAGAGTAAAGGGATCCACGAGTGGAATTTTAGCGCAGCATCAGTACGAGGTGTGAGGTAAATGCTGTCTTCCCTAACAAACTTTATTGAAACTTTATTTATAAGAAAATTCATGAATTGACTTCCCTCAACTAAAAGAAGTTGAGGTAAAAGATAATTCTTACATTTATAGTATGTAAACATATAATAGAAGTTTTCACCTATGATTAAGCATTTTTTTACCTTTTTTTGGCATTCAGCATCTCCAAATTCGATGAGCGCAGTTGTTTTCTGTATGTCGTGAACAACTCAGAAGACTTCCAAATCTATTTTTGCACAGAAATGCACTGCAAAAGGTATGTCATGTCTGGGGATTTTTTGCTAATTCCTTTCTCCTACATTTAATTTAATCTTCCTTACTGTATCATAGACTCTCAAATGACAGAAATTGCAGGTTTGATTGTCTAATGAATTATTTTCTTTCAGTCATGACCAGACAAGAGAAAGAGACAGTTACAATCTAATGCAATGAAAAAACAAATATCTTATTTATGCTATGTGTAGGGCAAAGTTTATTTGTTCTAAACTGTGATCCTGTCAGTGTTTGTGTCACGCGTCTGATGAAGATGATGATTTTTGTGTGATAGGTTCTGTGATCTGGTTAACACTCTCACTGAGGAGGCCTGGAAAGGCTCAGAAGAGACTGAGTGTGAATCCGAGGCTTTAGAGGTAAAATAATAAATGTTGCATGTATTTGTTTTGTATAGTATTGAGCAGCAGGGAGGTAAGACTGTGAGTGATTTGTGTGTTCTTGTGTGCCTGCAGTATGATTATGAATACGATGAGCATGGAGACAGGGTGGTTCTGGGTAAGGGTACATTTGGGGTAGTCTATGCCGGTCGTGACCTCAGTAACCAGGTGCGCTTAGCCATCAAAGAGATTCCTGAACGGGACAGTAGGTGAGCATCAGTTTCCCTTTTTTTCCATTTTCTGGAAGGAAATTTAATTTCACTTTGAAATCAAATTCTTTTAGATTGGAATGTCTTTCAATGTCATCATTTTTATACCAGTTTGTCGCTGTCACTAGGTTGATGTGTGTGTGTGTGTGTGTGTCCTTCTCAAAAAATTAGCATATTGTGATAAAGTTAATTTTTTTCTGTATTGTATTGATAAACATTAGACTTTCATATATTTTAGATTCATTACACACAACTGAAGTCAAGTCAAGTCACTCTTATTTATATAGCGCTTTTAACAATACAGATTGTAGCAAAGCACTGAACATTATCAAATAGAAGAACAGAGTCAATTAAACTTTATTTATCAAATGCAAAGATGGTCTCTGTATTCAAGACGATGGTAATCACTGAAAATCAGGTGTCCCCAACTAAGCAAGCCAGAGGAGACAGCGGCAAGGAACCAAAACCCCATCCTTAAGAGAATGGAGAAAAAAACCTCGGGAGAACCAGGTTTAGCTGGCTCCAGTTCTCCTCTGGCCAGACGCCCAGCACCTAATTTCCAGTTCAGTTTTAAACACGTTGGATTGTGTAAGGACTTATAGTGTGTGTGTGTGTGT
>JAUYWG010000021.1:243750-263865 GCA_034779775.1 Enteromius afrohamiltoni | reverse complement strand
ATCCAACCTGACAGAACTGGAGAGGATCTGCAAGGAGGAATGGCAGAGGATCCCAAAATCCAGGTGTGAAAAACTTGAATCTTTTCCAAAAAGACTCAAGGCTGTATTCCATCAAAAGAGTGCTTCTACTAAATACTGAGCAAAGGGTCTGAATACTTACGACCATGTAATATTTCAGTTTTTATTTTTTAATTAATCTGCAAAAATGTTCTGTTTTTCTGTCAATACAGGGTGCTGTGTGTACATTAATGAGGGGAAAAATTAACTTAAATGATTTTAGCAAATGGCTGCAATATAACTAAGATTGAAAAATTTAAGTGGGAGCTGAATACTTTCTGTACCCACTGTATATAAATACACACACACATGCATGTATGTTTTTATATTTATACATAATTTTTGTGTCTATATGTATCTATATGTAAACATGTACATTTTTATACTTTGTGTATTTATACATAGTACATATACAGACTGCACACACGTTTTATGTAAACATAAACCTTTATTTTGGATGTTTGATGGCATTCATTTATTTTAAAAAACTAATATTGTGAAATACAACAATTTACAGGAAGTTTTCCTTTTAATACATTTAGAATATATTTGCCATCCAGTCTTCAGTGTCAAACAAAACAGCATTTATTTGAAATAGAATCTTTTTTCTGCATGGCGACTCTTTTCACCACAGCAGTTTAGTTTCTGCATTATTTTTGCAGTGTGGCGTCTGCTGCAGTTTCTTTTGCAGTATAATCTTCTATAAAGAAGTATTAAATAAACTGCTTGTTCATTGTTTAAAAGAGAAATAAAATGTTGTGTTTGTTGGGCTTGGTGCAAGTTTCAGACCCACAAGCACTTTCTATTGAACAAATCTAAATAATAAATATTTTATAATGGTAATTTGAAAGGAAATATGCAGTGTTGTGTTGATGCTGCAATTGTTTACATTAGTTGTAGGATTAATACATTTCTCTGCTAAGCACCGTTAATAAAAGTGGCCTGTAGTACAGTGCGTGATTCTGTCGGTTTCTTGTCTTGTGTTTTTCAGAGGTGGAGTCCTGTGTAAACTCTGGAACGCTATCAGCGAACACCGAAAGAAGCCAGGCTGAGACATCACATCCAGACACCGCTCACGTTTAAAACATAACCAAATATTTAATGGGATCAATTCAAATCTTCGTGATAGTTCATATCACATGTAAATATGTGTTTTATCTTTTTTATTCGTCTGTGAAACTGCAGCTGTGACTGTAAATGAATTGTTGAAGATCCACACATTTGATACGTGAGCGCTGTTACATCTTTATACAGGAAGCTTGTTTTATTTTTGATATTTGTTTACAGAAACATGTCTCGACCTGCCTGAGAACCTTTTTCAGCCCAAATCCCTTCTCCTTTCAGACAGAGACACTGAAACTAAACACCTACGAGTCTGTCTGTGTGTATGCTTTATATATTTTTCATGTATCGTTTATAAAGGTATATTGTCGCGTAATATACCTTTTGTTTTATAAGAGCTAGTTATATTTACTTATTCTGAATTACAGCCATGAAGAAACACAATAACCAGTCAAACTGTACTGTGATCCTACAGCTTTGAGGTGATGAATGAATAACCCTCCTCTGAAACGGTTGAGAAATTCCCTCAGATGTACTTTCCTGAGATGATATGTAAACTGCACTATGTTTCACAGAAGCACAGAGAATCTATCACAGTCTATTTATTCCTCACAAACCTCCAGGACCTTTTTACATTTTAGTAAATGACCATATTAGTTTGAATTGATGACACTGCAAGTTTCTAGTGAAATCATGAATGGTCATTTCATTTCAGTGATTTATTTATTATTTTTTTAGTCAGTGCTAGGTCATCGGAGGAAAAAAAGTGTAGTTTATATATTTATATATGCATATACAGGGCTATGTAATGTGACAATCATGTAATGAAAAGTTGGAAATCTGTGGTAAATGTTTGCATGATCAGTGTTTTTATTCTCTTAATTATTAACTCCTTTGTGCAGATTTGAAGTTCACTTTTGAAGCAAATAAAAACTTTGGGAAAAAAAAATAAAAAATTGTTAAAATACTGTGTGTTTAGATATATCATTGTAAGAATAGATTAATGCCCACTACTACCTTACTCTCCTTTTCTTTGTGGAACAAAAGACATTTTAAAGAACTTTGAACGCCAATGAAGTGCATGTTGTTTGTACTCCACTGTGTAGACCCTGAAAGTCTTCAAAAGTTTTGTGTTCCACAGAAAAATAAATAAATACTAATAAATTCATACAGTTTTGTTACACACTCAAAAGGCTAAATAATAAACATCACTACTAAAGGTCCTTCTTCCAGCAGAGATTTAGAGTGCGTACCCCCAAGCAGTGACATCACTCACACTGAGTCATCTGGAGCACCACGGAAGCTATGTGAGAATGCTCTTCCTGGACTTCAGCTCAGCATTCAATCACATCATTCCGGAGATCCTGGTCCAGAAATTGTCTCTCCTGGGACTCTCCACCCCCATCTGCCTCTGGATTAAGGACTTCCTGACAAATAGACCACAGTCTGTTAGACTCGGCCCCCACCTGTCCAGCACCATCACACTCAGCACCGGGTCTCCACCAGGATGTGTTCTGAGTCCCCTCTTGTTCACACTCTACACATCAGACTGCTCCCCGACCCATCTCTCTAACACCATCATAAAGTTTGCGTTGGACTCTGATGATCTCTCCTGGACTGCAAATACCACGGCGGTGGTAAAAAAGGCCCAGCAGCGTCTCCATTTTCTGAGAGTGCTCAGGAGAAACAACCTATAGAGAGCACCCTAGCGTGCGGCATAACAACATGGTATGCAGGGTGCTCAGTTGCAGACAGGAAAGCACTGCAGAGGGTCATCAACACAGCCCAGAAGACTACTGGCTGCTCTCCGCCCAGCCTGGAGGACATTGCCAACTCTCTTTACCTCAGCAGAGCTGGCAATATCATCAAGGACTACTCTCACCCCAGTAATCAGCTGTTTGAACTGTTACGGTCAGGCCGACGGTTCAGGTCACATAAATCCAGGACAAATAAATTCAGGGATCACTGTAGTAAATAAACACAAAAACAGATAAAGAACCTGTCTACCAGGTTACACATACACTGATCATGTGCAATAATAATTATATGTGCAATCTGAATCCTTTTCCAGCACTGAAACCACTTAATGTCATTATATTAATGCTGCTATTTTTGTATATATCTGCACATATTATTTTGTTTGTACTTTTTACATTTATATTTATTATTGTATTTTGCACCAAGGGAGTGGCACTCCAATTTCGTTGTACCCTGTACAATGACAATAAAGGCTATTCTATTCTATTCTAGTCTCTGTGGCTTTTTAGTCCGTGACCACAGTTTTGGCTGCTGAATACATTAAGTGCATTTTCAATGACATCATTGTCTGTTCTCAAACTTTTTCGCCCTTTGACCTTAATTGGCCTTAAGCGGTTTCCATGCATAATTTCACCTATTGCGTCATATGCAAATTGTCTGTTCTTCATCCATTTGAAAAAAATCCCAGCCTATTATTAAATAGGCCTACATACAAATACCAAGTTTAATGAGTTTTCATGTTTTTGTATTTTGTTATAGACTATTTAGATACTCCAGCAGCCGGCAGTAGGCTATTTATAAGCCGCTGCAGTTTTTATTATTGTATTGGAAATAGAAATGTTAATTTGGCTTATTTATTTCTCCTAACCGACAACCGATGGTAGTTACGCCATTATTAACCGACAGGATAATGCTAAATTAGAATTAAATGCCCATCCGGGTGGAACAGGCATTGCCCAGGTAGCCAAGATTATCCAGCCCGATAACGGCACAAATCCGGCAAGCCGGAAGAAATAACTCGGCCCGGATGCGGTTGCCGGACTCTTGTGAATCACGGGAGTGAATGAGTACGCTGGCCCGATTCTGGCTGCCGAAACTGAGCCGACACTGCCAACTGGAAATGTATGTGAAATACAAACCTATATTAATTTAATTAATAAGAACAACAAAATTTACCAAAACAATATTAGCTTATTTGCTATATAGACATAGATCAGTACAACTCTTAATGTAATTAATTAGTCCTCAAATAACAATTATTATTAAAGGCTTCGTCTATTTTTATTTAAAACAATGTTGTTTCCACAAACATTACACACACCCCAAATAACCAGGTGTCAGTGATCTCAGAGGTAAATGTTATATTTGGAGCTTACCTTTTGAAGAATTTCTTTGTCATAGTAGATACAATATAAAATGTAAAAAGCAATAACAAAAATATTAGAAGAAGTGTAGCAGGAATATCATTATCATTATTAATATCATATTGTTTAAATAATTAAAATTCACCAACCAACTACAAAATACAATATTTGAAAACAGATCAGATGATGCTAGAATGTAAATAAATAAGTAACTGCTGCATGACATACATTTAAAGGGTTAGTTCACCCAAAAAGTATGTTATTAATTACTCACCCTGTTACTTAATTACTGTTGCATAGACTGTTTCACTGAGGTGTTTACTACGTTTCTGGATCTGGGATCATTTCAGTTGTGTTGTTGTCTATGGAGGGTCCGATAGTTCTATCGATAGATATCATTAAAAATAGCTTAATTTGATGATGAACAAAGGTCTTACGGGTTTGGAACGACACGAGGGAAAGTAATAATGAAAGAATTGCCATGTTTGGGTGAACTAACCCTTTAATGAACCCAAATAAAAAATATTAAGTGTTTGAGAGTCAGCTTAAAAACTATATACTTCCAAAGCCAAAGACTTGTGACAAGTGCTGTGAAGCCTTTGAGGAGGAGCATCTACAAAAATACAGGGGAGAAAAAGAAAAAGCATCACTCAGTATCAGATAATGCATATTGAACATGCACATCTAAGATGCAGGGTGCCAGCTAGGGTGATCAGGTACATCAGCGTCCTGCAGAACTGATCTCCAGCCTGTCCACACCTGCCTGGATCAGAATGGGAAAGGGAGATGATTGGACATGATTACATCTACACAGTCAAGAAAAATCACAACTACATTTATAAGTTACCTTAATATTATTTCCTGAGCTGTACCTTTACTTTCACTATATTTTCATAATAAACTGTTTCATTATTGATGGCCGGTTAGATCCGACAGTGTCAGAGCCTCTGTACTGAGAGACGCTAGTGTCTCTCTCTCTCTCCCACAAACTGGCCCTGTGTGCGAGACTCTTCCTACAAAGAGTATTATATCGTTAATCTGATATTTTAAATAACATTAACATGCCAGTAATACGACTGTAGCTATCTAATAATATTTAAACAAGGTATGTTGTTTGTAACTTACTCGGCCGTTATAACCGTTCCTCGTTTAAAAACACGGCAGGCTAAACTCATGATAACCAAATATGTGTCATTTAATTCCTATTGACCCATTCACAGCCACTCCGTACATTTTTAGTAGAAAATTCAGAAATTAACGAAGAAAGGTACAAATCTTACCTGTTTGAGCAGAGCTGGGCGGTCTCTGTTGAAGCCAGAATGACAGCTCGTTAACGATGCAGAGTTCCAGCAGTGAGCTCTTATTGGCTAGAATCAATCACGTGCTGGATGTGACGCGTTAATGTCATTCCTAAAAATACGTTTAGTTTAGTTTAATTTTTAATTTTAATTTTAATTTTAAAAAAAATATTTACGAAATTATTACATCACTATTCAATACCAGCTATAACAATTAATAAATTAACAAATCAGTCAAACATTTATTTATTCACATGGTTGTATTATGTCAAATAGCCTAAATTAATTGTATTTAATAATAGCCTACAATATTTTCATACAAATATAAGTGCATTGTATTACAACAAAACAGAATACTATTATAATTATAATTTACCAATAACACAAATTCATTATATGAACATAGCTACATAATGCCTTGCAAAAGTATTAAATCCCTTAAATTTGTCAATTAGCTATATATATAGATTTATCACAGAAATCTGTAAAAAATTGCGGTTTTTGCAATGGCACATAGACAGAAAGTGTCAGTTTAGATTGAGGGACATGTTTAAGTCAATTTTAGTTCAGCCTATTAGAAATATTAATTAAAATAATAATACATTTTTATAAATAACGTGCAAAAGGCTTAACACCATTTTGTTTTTTTGTATATTTTTTTAAACTTTTTAATTTAGTCTAATTAATTGATTGTGTGTTTAATATATAAAATAATACCTATAATAAGGAATAAAACCTGAATTTTTGACTGACACTTGTTGCTCAATGTCAGGCTAAATGTGCCGCCTCTTAACCATAATCATGCCAGATCCGCAGATCCAAAGCCTAGCCAAATCTGGCAACATTATTGGGCCAGATCTGACTCACTTCTGGCGAGCCGCTCGAGACGTCCACCAGGGCGGAACCGGCAGGACCAGAATACAGAGCACAAAGAGGTTAGTGGTGGCCTCTACGGCCCAGACAGTACCTGATTGAGGTTCACTGATGGTCAAGGAAGGAGCAGTTGGATGAGAAGCTCCCCAGGGAGAAGCTGGCGGTGGAACAGATGGCAGAGACATCCTCCAAAGTGGAGCAGGCAGCCGGGATGCCCTCCAGCTGACGGGAATGCCCACCAGGGCGAGCAGGAGCTAGCGACGCCCCCAGGGTGGAGCAGGCGGCAGAGGCAGATGGCCTCCAGGGCGGAACAAGCAGCCGGGACATCCTTCAGGGTCAGAGCAGCTGATGGTGACGCCCTCCAAGGTGAAGCAGCTGATGGAGACGCCCTCCAGGGCAGAACAGGCAGGACTGAAACAAGGAACATAGAGGGATTAATTATGGCCTCTAAGGCCGAGGCTGTACCTGCTGCAAGTTTGTCCGGGATCCAAGGTGGGACCGGTGGGACAGAGAGCCTCCAGGGCAGGGCGGACGTGGCTATGAGTGTGGTGAGAGTAACGGCAACCTCCTCCTCGGCCAGTTCTGAACAGACTGTGTGGATGTGAATAGTCACTGTTGTAGAGTCAAGGCAGGTAGAAAGTTCTTGGACAGACTTCAGGGCCGGGGTAGGGCAGGACATGAGTTCAAGGACGATCTCCGCGGCCGGTATAGGGTTGGACGAGAGTTCAGTGGCCTCCGTGGCTGGTACAGGGTAGAACAAAAGTTCCACAGCCTCCATGGCCGGTACACTGGGTTGGTCGAGAGTTCAAGGCCGGCCTCCGTGGCCGAAACTGGGCAAGATGCTTCGGGCTGTGACTCTGGAACAGGACAGGGGAACACTCTCCTGGCCGTGACTCGGGAACAGGACTGGATTCCGCAGGAAATTGGACTGAGCATACATCGGCTTTCATGGCTGTGACAGGGTAAGGCAAGTGTTTCGATAGCCCATACTGATTGTCCTGGAGACCATGCAGCCACCAGCGGAACCTCTGGAGACTCTATGGCCATGACCGATATCTCCTGGGGTTATGCAGCCACTGGTGGAACCTCCAGGAAATCGCCCTCGCCATCCGAAACCTCTGGCGTCAGTGCAGCCACCGGCAGAACCTCCAGTGTGGCCTTAGCTGTGACCAACACCTCTGGGGGTCGTGCAGCCACCCGCGGAACCTCCAGTGGATCCATGGCCTGAGTTGACTTAACAAGGGTATCAGCAGGGGACTTGGGGGGCACAGTGTGTGGCCCACACACTCAGAATGGCGACAGCCATAACAGGCAGCACGGAGGAGAGAGGAATAGTCTCAAGGAGCTCGATACGGGTGCCCTTGGAAAGCTGACTGTCCTGGATGATGTCAACGGGGGGGGGTCCGCCAAGTTGGAGATCAGCCCTGCATGCCTCGGAAAAGCCCTGATGTCCTCATCTGCATCATCTTCGACGCTGGGGTTCACTGGCATGACAACTATAGTGGCTGAAGACTTGAGGTCGATGAGCATTTTGGACTGTGACTCTGGGTTGGCGGCCATCTTGAGTGCTGGCTCTGGCTGAGGCATGGCGGCCATTTGAGTGCTGACTCTGGCTGAGGTATGGCAGCTATATTGTCTGCTGTCTTGAACTGTTGCTGGGTGGCCGTCTTGACTGTAGATTTGGACTGAGGCTGGGTGGTCGTCTTGACTGTGGACTTTGACTGATGCAGGGTGATCGTCTGGTGCAGTGCTTCTGGTTTGACCGCCATCTTGTTCAAAGGCTCAGGATCGGCAGCCATCTTGAGCAGTGACTCGGGAACAGCGGCCATTATGTGCAAAGGCTCGGGATCTGCGGTCATCTTGTGCAGTAGTTGAATTTCAGGAGTGGCAGCCATCTTGAGCGGAGATTTGGGCAGAGCAGGCTGCCAGGATGCCCTCCAGGGGATGCCCTCAGGATCGGTGCCCATCTTGTGCAGTGGTTGAGTGGCTCATTTATCATGGCATCATCCCATGGCAACCGGTTACACAGTTCATAGAATTTTGTCATGTACTCTTTGATAGTCTGCTTACCCTCTTTTAACTTGAGCAGCTGTTCAGCAGCATCCCTCATTGACTGGCGTTTTCCACAAACACTGCTGGGTCCTGTTTTTGGCAAAGTATTCTGTAATGAGAGAGTCAGATGCATCTGGCGGTGAAGCAGTGTACCGGAGCTTGATTCGTTTTGCCATAATCACGTGATCAGTGACATCTGACGCTTAATTTTCCTCTACAACCACGTGACTGTTTTGTAATCTGATTCAAAAATAATGCAAAACCCTTGCTCTGTGTTGAACAAATCGTGTTCCTTATTATCAATTTGTAATTTCTTCTATTACTCACAAAATAAAATGTAAATTCTCCAGTTCACAAACACTTCACAATTCTACAATGTTTTCTTTTTATTATGCATACATGTGTCTTACCTATAAACTCAAGGGTTTTTTGTTTGTGTGAATAAGGCTGCATGTGTTCATCAAGGCAGATTTATAAAAACTGTACAAGTTAGTTTGTCCCATTTATTCATTCTTCGTTCATTAATAGGCTATTGTGTACTATATACACACAGAAAAACAGTTTTCCGAGCACAAAGTGTTTTATTACATGAAACAATACAAAATTAGGGCATTTGGTTTTGTTAAATATTTTTAAAAATCGCCAAACTGGTCTTCAACCCGCCCAAATTTTGTCCAACCGCCCAAGCTCATTTTTACCCGCATAATCATATTCAAAATGAAAAGTGCATGTTCCTCTCCATCAGCTCAGCTCAGCCCATCCATAACATAACATAAATATATATATAAAATATTATATTTTATGTTATATATAAATATATTTAAGCAAATCTTAAAAATTGCATAAAAAAATTGCTGCTACTTCACCAGAAGAACTTTACCTGAGCGCAAATGACCACCTATTATTGAATCAATCACTAGCTCTTTTAACCATACAGATTGCAGCAAAGCACTGAACATTATCAAATAGGAGAACAGAGTGATGGTAATGCATAATGACCAGATTAAACTATTTATTTATTAAAGGAGAGGTGACAACAGCAAAGACCAAAACCCCATCCTTGAGAGAATGGGGAAAAAAACCTTGGGAGAACCAGGCTTAGCTGGGTCCAGTTCTCCTCTGGCCAGACGCCCAGCACCTAATTTCCAGTTCAATTTAAACACGTTGGTTGTGTAAGGACTTATAGTGTGTGTGTGCATCAGGATCCGGCGATCTGTCCACGGAGCTCATCTAGGTGTTCTGATGAAGATCATCTCTTTGTGCTGGTACAGACTGAGGAACAGAATAAGAGAGAGACTAATATTAGTGTAGATGCTATTCTTTTTGTGTGTTAAGGAGAGTGTCCCTGGTTCCAGCTTCCTCAGCATGCATTCCCATGTGATCTTGCATCTTAAAAAAACAAGTTGGTACAAAGTCCTAAGCAACTATTTCACCTTTAAAAATAAAGGCATTAGGCTCCTTCAAGAGATCTGCTGATTGCACTGGTGTTTTTGTTTAAAGAATGAGAAGTTGTTTATAGTGATCATAATAAGGTATTTGAAACATTAGCCTCTGGTTTTACAGACCAGGCTTCAGGCAAGTTCCAGACTAAAATGAATGTTTGAGATATCTTAGCTGTAAAGATCTTGCTCTGACATATCCTAAAATATTTCAGTCCCTTTGTCCTGTCGAGATGCACACCTGTAATGTGTTCTTTCGAAGGCGTTTTATAGAACCTGCTTAAAGCCTATAATTTAACTAAGGCCTAGTCCAGCCCACGCTAAGCCCTGTCTGTAAAACCAGGCCTAAGAGTATATCTTGAAGCAATGTATAGATGTGAAAAATAAATAAAGGTAAACTGTTATAAACAAATACTTTGTTTGTATTTTTCATCACATTTCCAGTAAAAAAAAATGCATCTTCAGATCATGGAAAAGATCCAATCACTGCTTCTGTGAGAGAGCTGTTATTAGAGCGAGCGGAGAAAGACACGCAGCTGAAGGACGGGTGTGTGGCTACAAAAGAAGATGGGCTCTTACGCTTTAGGATGTAATGGAAAGAGCTTTGAAAAACTGTCTTTTAAGATTAGAAGAGCTGGATTTGAGGAGGGTTTGACTGAAGTGGTATGTATGTGGCAGTGTTCTGGATATTATAAGAAAATCAGGTTTGACAGCTTTTCTGAAAGCAACACTTCGGTGTAAATCAGGGTCAACAAGTCTTTCAAGTCTTTGGGACTGTGATTTCTCTGTAACAGGTTAGGATATATTTGAGATGCACGTTATTATGAACATGTTATTTCAAGGAGGCAATTTTAAGTATGATCTATCCTAAATATTATGGTAAAAGACTTGGATGTCGCCCCATAAATGTTGCATTTTATATGATATAAGAAAGAAAATATCATAATTGTTTTATTGATAGCAAGAAAAGGAATAAGGTTCTGTATAGCGTGCCAGCATTACTTGCTCCTGTTCCAGGCGATAGCAGCCCACAGATGCTACATCAGCGTTTACCGGTCTCCGGTAATAGCCTAAGCTATTATAACGTGATCTTGATTGTTTGCTGTCAGTGTCTTAAGGACTGTGGCGCATATACAGTAATTGTTGAGCAAGTATAAAAACAGAGCTGTGAAGCTTATTTGGATTTTACGAAAGGATCTTTCAAATGCAGTATTATTTCTTTTAAAAGCACATTCCTTATCAAACATATAACTTGTTCAAGTGTGTTTAATCAGGGTCGGGCAAGAATATGGTTCTTTCAGCACCCCTGTTCTATTTGTATTTATTTATTCACTTATAGATGACACTGTAATATGAATGTTTCACTTGCATTAATGCATAATGAACCCTGCCCTTGCATCAAAATCCAGTTACGCTTACACCAACGTTTTCTATTTTAAAGAAAATAAAAAACAATTGTGTATTAATAACTGGGTTAATATCGTTCTATTAATATTATTATAAACGAATACAGTAAAAAAATAAAGGAGTGTTCAGATAAGGCCAAGGGTGTTTTTTCTAAGTAAGACATGATCCTGGATCAACATCACTGTCCAAAAATATATACTTACCCCAACCTCTACCCCTAAACCTAACCCTCCACAAAACACGTGCCAAAACAACTGACTGTGTTCCACGATCATCAAAGATGCTGGTCCAGAAGCTTCTTGTCCTTGGTGAAATCACGCTCGCTTACCAGAGTTGTGACGTAACGAGCGCGACTCTTCTCAGCGCGCATGTCCAGCGGTGTGTGTCGGGCGCATGTTGATGACGCTAGAGAGACATGGCGGTGTTGTTGGAAACAACGTTAGGGGACATCGTGATCGATTTATACACAGAAGAGAGGCCGAAAGGTGATTGATAATAAGATCCATGACAGACGAAGAGTTTGAACATACCTGCTCTGTTACACGCGTGCTCATTTAATGTAATCAATAGAGCAACATGTAAGAAATGTAGGAGCTTTCTTTATTTTTGGTTAATTCCTGATAGTTGTGATGGTATAACCATAATTTCAGTCGTTTCGCCTTTTTATTTTTCATTGGTTCAATGAATTGTAAGAGTAGAAACCAAGAAGAGTTTACAGCATTCTAATGATACACCTCTCCTTCTCCTCTGCAGCCTCGCTGAACTTCCTGAAGCTCTGCAAAATCAAATATTACAACTATTGTCTGGTTCACAATGTTCAGGTAGTATTTCGTTCAGTATGTGCTCTTCTTATTTTAGGGTTATTTCATTATGAGAGAAAAGGAATGCATCATATATATATTTATATTTATATAACTCTGACATGTACACCTTTTTTCTCAAAAGGTAAAATGTGCATGATTGGTGAAATAATGCAGTCAATGCAAGGTTATTGCACAGACTCTCAGTTGATATAAAGATGTTGTATCCCTTGCTCCAGAGAGATTTCATCATTCAGACGGGGGACCCCAGCGGCACGGGCCGAGGAGGAGAGTCTGTGTTCTGGTGAGGAGGAGTTTCTTCCTTCTTCTGAGCACGTGTGTGTGCGTTGTGTGGTGATGCTGATGTCTGTGTGCTTGTAGTAAGCTGTATGGCGATCAGGCTCGCTTTTTTGAATCTGAGAAGATGCCCAGGATCAAGCACAGAAAGAAAGGAACCGTGTCTATGGTGAACAACGGCAGCGACCAGCACGGATCTCAGGTGAACTGTGCACAGCTAATACAGCGTCATGGAGGTCGGTTTCCGTGTTGTTCATGGGCTTTGAGTACGATTAAGATTTACAATTTTTTTTGGCACCCAGTTTCTGTTCACCACGGGAGAGAATCTGGATTATCTGGATGGTGTTCACACTGTGTTTGGAGAGGTCTCGGAGGGGATGGATGTGCTCGCTAAAATTAATGAGACCTTTGTCGACAGTGACTTCATCCCCTACCAGGACATCAGGTGGGACAAAGATTGAAGAGACCTTTTTAAATCGCGTGTATGATATGGTAGCCAGTATGCAGATCCCATAGTTAATAACTAATCGGAGCACAGAGTACACCTGATCAGAACCAGTTCTAGTGTTGTCTTCCCGAGGAGAGAAAGTGGTTAATAGTTTCAGACACTCCTCAATGCTCTTCCTTCCCTTTCCTTGCTTCCTGTCTGTCTTTTTAGTATATTGGAATATTCAAATTCATATTCAAATGTTATTTGTCACATTCACATACGGACAGGCTGCGAGATGAAGTGAAATGTGTTGCACGACTGCCCAACAACTGAAGAAAACACAAGAAGAACAAAGAAATAAGTGCAGTAATAAACACAAATATACTATAATGAGGGGAAAACTAGTAACGAGATAGAATACAAGACATGAGAAACAGAGTAAGAATACGGCAATATAACTATATGAATTATATATACATACTGTACTGTGTGTCAGTGCTGAGCAGTGTAATAAAATAAGTGAGTGAATTCCACTCATCTATCTCCACGCAGCCTTCTCCCGACTGAGAGTGTCAGGTGGTGCAAATTGAAACAGTCCAACATTGTAGGGAGTGAAAGTGTGCGGTGGGTTAGCCCTCATTCTCTCTGTGTCCGAGCGGAACGCAGCAGAGCAAGAGTCCATCGCTGGGGTGGCCGGGGTCCTTCTGACTCGATGGTGCAGGGGGACAGGGACCTGAGAGGGAGTCTAAAGTCTCAGATGGAACAGATACGGCAGGACCAAGTCTGACCCGCGTGAGGAGAACTCCTTATTCCTGATCACTCCAGTGTCCGGTCAAAGGGTCATCAGTTGTGCTACAGAGATCCGCCTCTGCCTCGGACGCTGGGCTATTTATGAGGTTACAGTATATATTAATGGAGCCACATGTCCTCTTGAAAAGTGTGAAGTGTATTGTTCATTAAATTGCAAAGGTGAAACATAAATTAAAATCATTTTCAGTCATGTGGGGGAGGAGAAGGCATACGTGCACAAGGCTTTTGTTTGAGGCACTTACAAGTGAACTGCTGTAGTCATCCACAAAGTGAACAGAGAAATACCTACGAAACAATTCATAATGTTTTTGTGTAGTCTGTTTCCCTGGCAGCTTAATTTCTTTTTCAGAGAGCTTAGAATAAAATATAGTTCACACATAGTTTTGTAAAATATCAGTGCCTAGACTAGAGTTGATGATGCTTTAGTCTCCTGCCTCTTCAGAGGGGAACTCTAACTCTGATTGGACTGTTGGTTTGTGTAATGACATCATCTAATATCTTCAAACAGCAGACAATGTGTTAATATCTGGGAAGGTACATCAAACAAAGTCACAGCAGGAAAGTTTGTCAAGGAAATCCATTGCTTCAGTACACAGACTGACAGGAACACGCAGAACCTGATTTAGTTAGGCGTGTCCCTGGGTCAACATCTGTGTTAACCCTGGAACAACATTGTGATTAGCCAATCAGATCTGAAGAAGCAGTTTATAGTTTCGGTGAAGTTTAGGCTTACAATCAGTGTTTAGTGCTTCAGTGTCAGTCCTCTATCATTTCCTCTGATTTTAGGCAATACTCATGGGTAGGGTTAGGGTTAGGTGTGGAGATCTGGTCAAAACTAAACCTTTGGAATAAAATGTTGTTCCAGGAACAGGCCTAACTCACAGTCAACCAGAGACGTCTCAGTGTTTATAGAAATATGGTCACATCATAATTCCCTAATATAATTTTGCCTCATAGCGTTGAGGTCTTGGTGGTTGACGTTCATAGATCGGTGTGGAAAGGGTTAAAGGCGAGGCTGTGTTGTGGTTGCAGGATTAATCACACAGTGATTCTGGACGACCCGTTTGATGACCCTGCAGGCCTCCCGCTTCCTGACAGATCTCCTGAACCCACTAAAGAGCAGCTGGACGTGAGTCACCGTATGACAATACTGCTGTTTCTCACGCTTTCAATCACTAATGTGCTGGAATTCCAAATATTTTAGGTTCTTGTTCTATATTAGGTTTCTTGTTGGTCTTCATGCTAAGTGTTCACGTTTGAGTAACCCTAAAAGCCAGATTTTTAAAGTCAGACTGTACGGACACGAGGATCACGTCACACACTGGGATCTGAGCTGTTACTAATGTCAGACCGTGCGGGATTAAGTGACCGAGGGCTGGTTATCATGAAAAGTATATAAACGGCGGCAAAAGCATATTTAGGGGGATTTATTATAAGCAGCACCACACGAAAACGGTGACACAATTAAGAAAGGATGGTTCTTGGTTTTTTTAATAGTGCTCTGTTCTGAAGAACTCATGCTTGTGCGTATTTCAGAGCGGTCGGATCGGAGCAGATGAGGTGATAAACGATGACGAGGGGAAGGATGCTGGCGAGCTGGATGAGCTCATAAAGGACAAGGAGGCCAAGACGCAAGCCATTTTACTGGAGATGGTAAAGTCATCCCGCACAGACATCAGTCACGCAGAGACGGCTCTTTCATGACCTGAAGGTTTGTTTTGTTGAAAGGTGGGTGATCTGCCAGATGCAGATATCAAACCTCCAGAGAACGTGCTGTTCGTGTGTAAACTGAACCCTGTGACCACAGATGAAGATCTCGAGATCATCTTCTCACGGTTTGGCCTCATTAAATGGTGAGAGAATAGAAAATCTGACTGCTGTAATAATAACCGGACTCCTAAACCAAGACATGCTAGGATCTTGCAGCACTGTGCTTGGGGTCTGACATGTGAATGTTCATTTGCAGTTGTGAGATCATCAGAGACTGGAAGACAGGAGAGTCTTTGTGCTATGCCTTTATCGAGTTTGAAAAGGTTTGTAATATCCGTTCTGCCACCTTTGGAGTTTCTAAGCAAGCTGTTAAAATCCACTTGCAACGCTTTCAAAAGTAGACCAGAATTGTTTCACAGACGTTTTACGACCACATTCAGATACACACAGGTTTATATGAGACTGCAGTGCAAGCAGCCACTGCTGTGATGGATGAGTCTTTTACTAGAGCGGCGAAAGTGTTGATTACCGCGGTATATATGCGTCAAACGTTTCCAAACACAGTCATGTCTGCTGAGCGCACCACGCGGTTTGATTTCTGCAATCCCACAAAAGCTTTCATCATAATGAACAGAGTGAAAACACAACACAAATAAGAGGTTCCTTGAGCGAGTCTTGTTGTGTTGTTGATGAGCTCTGTTCCAGCAATTATTCAGAGTTTCTTATTGAGTTTTCTCCAGATGAGAAGTGCATGAAGCTCAGTGCTTAGACTAGTTTAAAAAATACGTCTTGCATCCCTCTGAAAACAGGATGCTTTGCAATAAATCAAATAAATTGAAAGGTGTCTTAGTGAGGTCCTTGTACATTCAGGGAGAAAGCCTGGTCAGTATTTTGGTAATAATGTCGTTTGAGCAGGTGGAGGACTGTGAAAAAGCATACTTCAAAATGGACAATGTCCTAATAGATGACCGTCGCATTCACGTGGACTTCAGCCAGTCAGTGTCTAAGATCAAATGGAAGGGCAAAGGTGAGTCCGAGCCATTCATTAAATAGTTTCTACCCAATTTTACTGAACTGCCCAGATTATCTCCATCTTAAAAGTTCATGTTAGTGAATCAAAACGAATTGCTATGCTTTTAATCCAACTAAAGGTAATGTGGAGTGTAGGTAATTTATTGGATAAAGAGTCTGTCTGTTTCACTTCAAGGTGGGAAATACACTAAAGATGATTTTAAGGCCTACGAGAAAGACCTGGACAACAAATCCAAACTGGCTTTGAAAGACAATGTCAGGACCAAGCAGGAGTATCCTTCACTTAAATCATACTCTGACAATTGCATTTAGATTTGAAATGCCACTTAGACATGGTCTGGCTTGAATCACAGGTTCAGTGTGAAGTTATTTACCGTTACTAGTAATAGCAGTAGAAGCGGATGATGAATCTTTACTGTGTTAGAGAAGTGAAGATGGTTCCTTCTTTGATTTTCTCTGTCCTGAAGTGGTGAATCATAAATCTTCTCACAGTTTCTTGACTGTTCTCTAAAGCTCGCGTTATGAGCTTCTCTTAGATCAAGAGGAGGACGACAGAGAGAAAAGAGACAGGAAACGTCATTCAGATGACAGGCCCAAGGACAAAAAGTCAAAGGTACAATGCTGTGCATTTGAATAGATCAGGTTTTGCTCCAGCAGCCAGATCTGACTTTCGAAGAAATGAAGGTTATGGGTCTGTGAGTTCCTGCGGCTCCCAGTGCTCCACATCTGCCCTCAGGAGGATCTAATGGTGATTGGAGAACCAACAATATCTTACTGGACCGTTTAGAATATTAGCTGCTGTAATGTCTAACACTGTCAGACACACAGGAGATAGTGATGATAAAGTAATCGTTGTTGTGTCTTCCTCGTAAAAGCGCCTCACCGTATCGTGCTGCCATGTTAAAAAACCTTGAGACTGATCTCCAGCTGACTTGTCAAGGCAACATAACACACAACATCTTAGATTATATTCAATATCTTTCTATTTCAGAGATATTGCTGTCATCTTGAACTTTCCTTTTGCCAACAAAACTCTACTCTTCGTGTATGCATACATAATAATTCAGCAGAGCTTGGATCATTCTTGCAGTGATTAACACGTGTCTGGCATGTGGTGTGTTAATACTTTTAACCCAAGCTGATGTGGTGTGTAGCGTCTCGGTCCTAACCCACCGCATGGGGTTTGAGCTGATGAGTCTTCGCATCGTCATCCTAGAATACAGACCTGTGCACGTCTTCAGATGCTGTTGTGTGAGAAATAAAGAGCCACACGCCGCATTAGTTAATGATTTTCTATGTGTATGGTAAAGAAGCAAATCGAGCAGATTATTATTGCTCTTAGCAGCCAGATTCAGTGTTCATCTTGTAGAAACTCTCTCTGTTTGTGAATGTTATTTAATAAAAACTCTCATTATTTGAGCGATCATTCTTTTTCTCCTGCCTTTTTAGGATCGTAATGAGAGTCGAAGAGAAAAGGACAAAGGCAGGCAGCGTTCACGTTCAAGAGACCGAGAGAGATATAAGGAGCGTGAGAGGGGCTGGGACAAGGAGAAGCGGAGAGACGAGGATCACAGACGCCACCGAAGAGATCGCAGCCCGAAGAGATCCAAGCATCACAGCTGAGCCTGCTGATGTCAGCCATGAACAATGAAAAATACAAAGAAACAAAAAAACAACAACTTGGAGTCATTTTCGTACATGAAAAGAAAACTGGGTTAGAGAGTTAAGACAGCAGCCCTGTGCCTCGGGGCTTTCAGTTCAGCGTAAAACCCTCTGTCGCAAGGAATAACATACAAATACTCCTTTTTCCTCAAATACATTGTTTCAAATAAATAAAGGTGACGATAGAATGAGTGAGTGGTTTGTGGTTTACTGAAGTCGTTACAAGTGGACTCATTTCTTGTTGGTTAAGATGTTTCGACAGAAATATTTCAGCATTTCTAACTGAACTTAGGGTTAGCTCATGGATGTTAACTTGGGTAAATGCATGTAAAGTGGGCCGCTCTCCCAAAACATTTTACATGCTTCAGTTCATGTCTGAAATTCAAAACAATTGACAATACGCTTGATGAAAATAACACGCCAATAAAACCTGCAACTAAAACTCACAACAGTTGACTAACAAAAAGCACGTTAAGGACCAATTAAAATCCAATACCAAGATCAGCCCAAGCTACCTCATCATTTGAAGACAGGATGTTCTGCTGTGAAAGAGTAAATTCATCGAGCTCAATCAAGCTTCCTCAGCCCACATCACCTGGAGGTTCCCAGCCGGCCCTTCATCTAATCCTGTCACCTGGAGGATGATAACTTCTCATGAGTTTAGGAAAGTACCAGATTTTAATTCAAGATGTCATTTAAACAAGTTTTGCTCTCAAGTACTAGAATACGGGGGACACATTTTGACTGCATCTTGGTATCATACTGCAGAAATGAAAGGTATTCCAGTGCAATGTCTAAATATTCTTAAATCAAGATTGATGTAAATTATGTTTTTCACCAAATGAAGCAAGTTTGCAATTTTATTTTCTCACTTTGGCTGAACACAGTTCTCAATTGAGCAGTCTGTTGTCAATCCCTTAATCCAGCGGTTTTCACAGCTGTCTCCCTTGATTAAACCGACTAAGTAGAGACTTCAAGACCTTATTTTGGTGTGTCTGACAATAGAGACATGCAAAATATGCAGGGCAGCGGTGCTTGTAGGACAGCTGTGAAAACCGCTGGATTAAACCATTTCACATGGTAAAACACAATTTGAAGATCTCACTGAAAAAACCCCTCACACATCCAACTGAGATCATTGACTGAACACAACACAACATCTGAAATCTTGTTCTTCCCGAGAACTGTGTGCTTGAACAATGTGTTCTCTGTTGTTGGTGTAGCGTTGATAGTGTATGTCATGTTGATCAGGGCGTTTATGATTTGAGAGCAGTGCTTGATTTTGAACACAGGTGAAATGAGAGATGTTTGAGGTTTTGTAAATAGTGCTTGAAGATGGGCTTTTGTGTTCAGAGGTTTCAGAAATAGTTTTAGCAAGTGAGAAAAACTGTAAAACCTTTTTGTAAAAGCTGCTTCAAGGAACAGTTCACCCAAAAATCAAGACATGTCACCCTCGAGTAGTTCTAAACCTGTATGAATGTCTTGGTTCTGTCGAGCACGAAGGAAGATATTTCTTCAGAAAGTTAGTAACCAGACTGTTTGGTCACTGTTGTAGGAAACAACCCTTGGGCAAGGCACCGTTCCCCAACTGCTCCCCGGGCCTGTACCATGAAGCTGGATTAGCTGGCTAGCCAGGTAAGTTTAAGTTTAGTTTGCACCAATCCTGAGTTTTAGCCGTGTTCATCGCCATAGTAACTTGCGCTACACAGCTAACCTGCTTTGGGGCGGGTTATGTTCTGGGTTAGAGAGCTCAAAACAGAATTTGACCAATCAGCTTCCAGCAAGGTGACACATGTCTGATGCAATAAAGCCACTTCCCCAGCTTCTCTTACTCCAGATTAAAGGACGCTGCATAGTAAAGCATTGTTTAAAGATAAAATCATCCAATGTTTTTAGAATTACTTTATTATTTATATAATTATTATCTCCTTTATTACGCAAACCAGTTTAGTTTAATAGTAATAGGCTTTTAAATTAAGTCAAGTCACTTTTAACAATACAGATTGTAGCAAAGCACTGAACATTATCAAGTAGAAGAACAGAGTGATGGTAATGTATAATGAC